>JAVTVY010037558.1:0-156033 GCA_036873755.1 Hanleya hanleyi
TCATGTTGTAAAATATCAAATGAGATAATGAAGGTTTATACTCATTCATATTTTGATTAGGTTATTATATAGAAAATCATATATGTATCTATTTCAGTTTTTACATTTATCTAAATCAGTTTTGGAAAGTTTATTGTAATGTTAGTTCCAGGGTTTGATTAGTACATGGCAAGTATATTGAGAGTGAGAACTCGGCATTAATCGAGCGGAAGCCAGGAAATACTGACCCGCTGTATGGTATAAACTGCTCTATGCACTTGAGTGGTCAGGAAGCACCGACAATTAAAGATAAGCTGACAACAGACTAATGGTATCTGGTACTGCGAGAGACCTGACACTTCAGGTCAAGTTATATTTTAATTGAGACTCGAATAGAAGGCTTGGTTCATAGAAATGAAATATCTTGTTAAAACAGGCCAGCTGTGTTTGGATAATGACTGATGCTCAAGTACATGGTCAGTCCGGCTGTATCGTTAATTAACTGTTTGAGTTGTGAGAAACCGGAGATTAAGCCCAGCCTATGTGAAGTGTTTTATTTACTGGTCTGTATAAAACCGTGGTGTTTTGTACAATGATTTAGACTTGAACAACTGTCTCCCTTGAGCATGGCATCGCTCATTGTAAGAAGTGAAATGTTCGTATACATGTATGTTCGTATACTGTACGTACAAGCCATGCTTGCTATGTTTATCAGCGAATAAATGCGAGTTTATTGTGAAGAAACATCGATCTTGTGTCAAATCTTTAGAGGCAACTCTAGAGTCGAACGAGCACTTCTGGTACAGGGTTATATAGAGATCATCCCCGTTGTCTATCACCTTTACGTAACAGCTGATCGGACACTAAAATTCTATATTGGCGACCCCGACGAGACAAAGAAATCAAGATTGATGAGGCAAAGCAGGTATGGCGGAGCAACCGATCCGTGCCCACGAATTACAGGAGATCGCATAAGATAACAGCATTGATAAATTCTGTACGTGAGGACAATGCGGTCAGTGAGAGAGCACGGTTGTATTGAGAGAAATTACGGGACTAATTTCCAACCCACGACAGAGGTGTGAATTCGTGATATCCGACTTGAGGGCATCGAGCTGTTGGACTGTGCACTGTGCTATCATGACACGGACTTCTCAACTTTCTCCAATCTACCATCATGTAGTTTTTGCGATCTTTGATAGCGTGCTGCAAACGATTGCGTTTGGCACTTTGTGTTCCAGAAAAGGTAAAATGGGCCTATGGGACATGCTATTGATTTGACGCAGAACTGTACGACGGTGCTGGATTACGGCGGAGATGTCATTGAGATGTGGACTACAGCAGCAGTTCAGCAGGCTTCAGGCCTGTAAAAACAGATAAGTTTTCGTCACACCTTTACCCTTCCCTTCTGGCATAATATTAAAGATGTTTGGTGATATGATGCGGGCAGGTGCCAACCACGCCTGGCACCAACGGAGAGGCGGACAAGGAGTATCTGTCAACGCCCACCAATTGATCAATGAAGTGTCCGGCCCCATCATCGACAGTGACCGACGAAAATATAGACCAGGACAATCAGATTGAACTCTAAATTTTTAAAATTCATTTGTGTTCGATTTCGCGTGAAAATGTGTATTTTCATATTGTCGTTCTTGGTGACGTGACAGCGTGTACCAGAAACCTATGGACAGAGTCCTTTCCGTGGAACAGTATATCTACAGGTATAGTTTGATTCATTTCATTTAACAGGTAAATGGCCGTAGTGATTGAAAAAATAACTGTGTTGTGATATATTCTCTGCCTGGACTTCCCTGAACTTTCTGTCTGACGTTGTAAAGTTCCCACTGATTGACAATAGAACGTGTGATGAACAGTATGTAATTTACAGGAATGGGTCATGCCCTTATGAACTCAGACAATTTACTATGATAACTTTCTCGGAACATTTTGGACTGAATTCCCAAACAGGTTGGTGACATGTATTGAGCAATCATGTTATATATATACCATAATAGTGCCTTATATGAATTGATGATATCTCTCGTATATTGTGCATGTTTTGTTTAAGTATGGATAATACTGCATGCCCAATGGTGAAATTGGTAGATTATATGAATTCCTTGGTGACTGGTAAAGTTAGTAAATTGCAGTTTGGTAAATTTAGCCTCTGAAGTTTTCACGATCATATTGTGAAGTAATTCCACAATGATTTTTATTTTATTAGGATGTTATCGCGATTAGTTGCCATAATAGTGTTAGCTGGTAAGCTAAAATACGTAACGTAATATTGGCTGAATAGAAATAGAATTATCGCGTACATGATCGACAGGTCCTACACTGAGTACATGTACATGTAAGTACTAGTAGCTTGAAGTCTATGGAAGCCTGTTCGCGTTCATTGACAAACCATCATAATTCCCGATTCGGCTATGAGAGCCTGGATGTCGTGAAGTTTTGTGATTAGTTGTTTATTTTGGGTCCTCAGATATAAGTCTAAGATAGTGGATGACAAATTGGTTTCAGTTAACGCGTATTGACAACTTTGTAAGTCTATTACATATTGTGTCCAGTGAACCATGAATCTCTGGCTTTCATTATGAGTAACACGCAAGTCCAAATGTTAACATTTTGCGGATGGAATACCGTATATGACACTAGCACAGGCGATGCTAGAGAAATCCGGTACTTGAGTGACAGTTATGGAGGACTGTTTGAGACATAACTACCTAACTACAGAATGATTGTGTCTATGGTGAATATTTTTATAAAGACATTGTTGGTGTACGATATTTGAGAGTGTTTGGTTGCAATTTTCAATGATTTCTAACAAGTTCAGTGAACGCGATTGATTTGGATATTTCGGTAATCCGGTGGTCTGCATTATTGACATACATCAGTAGAGTTTGAAAATAAGCCAGCTGAATCAAAATCTGTTAGTTGATTTCGGAACCTATTCTAAATTTTATGTTGAAAGACCATCTAGTAATTCTTGCTAAGGAGGTAAGATTATATTTATTTGAAGGCAATTTCGTTGATGTGGAGGCAGATGCCTAATGAAATCCATATCGTTTGTTTTGTATTACCATAATGACCTGTGAGGTTATAAAGTTGGTAACATTGTGTAAGGGTGCGCTGATTTAGTTGGATATTTTGAGAATGTCCATGGAATATGAGACGATATGACTATCAAGTTAGGCTGTGCAACTGTTGCTAATGAGGCGCTCTTACTTGATAAATTTTTCGGTAGTCGTGATGTCTGATTAAGCTTGAATTTGGATTGAGCATCGCTATGCTAACATAGTCAATTCTCGCTGATAGCTATGATAGTTATGATTTATTTTAGACATTTTTCTCGGTACTGTCGTTCATTACTGTAGTTGGTCAAGATGTTTCGATTAAGTCGACGTGATCGTTCCTATTCGACTTTCTTCTGGATGATATTGTACATAACGAACATTGAATTTGTCTGTCCGCTAGATGAGCATTGAGTAGTGTGTTATTTTGGCTAATGCACTTTTGATTTTACTTTTGGGTACCGCGCGAAGGGCTGTTGAGCCATGCCTAGAATGGCTGTTGAGCCATGTTTAGAAGGGCTGCTGAGCCTTGTATTTTTGAATAATGCATTTATGAGTTTTGAATACCACGTGAAGGGCTGATAGGCCATGGCGTGCCGTATACGAAGGGTTGATGGACCATGTTTGTTTGTTTGTTTTTGGATGCCGTATACGAGAATATATGGCTGCGCACATGTGACTTGTGGCGCATTAGCAATGTTGGGTCACGTGATTTGTAGTATTTCCGTGGGGATCGCGAGAAATTAGCTTCAAGTTCAACTGGGCAGTATTCTGCTAACAAAGTTTATACTTGTGAATTTGGTGATCAACATAGATTATTTTTGTCATAACGGCATGTTGTACGTCATGCATTGATGCGATTTGGAACTAACGCGTTGATATTATAATATAAAATTATGCAGTAACACCTAGGCATATTACATGTATATCTACTCTGACCGATCGGATAGAGTGAGTGATATATGTTGTCGGGGAGTCTTCTTCTCTGCTGTGTTCCGATGGGACGGTTAATTTAAATCCGTCATTTTATTTGGCTTTGGCCAATCCTTCCCAAGTTTCATGTTTTGAATTGAGGTTAGAGTTTATCTTTATGCCCTTGTGTGAGATTCGGGATTGAATATTGTTTGAATCCTGCATCTTATTTGATTATAACATGTCTTTATTAGATCTGAGCATTTAGTTGTATAATCGTGTAACTGCATATTATGCATGGTGGTATAATCGCATCTTTAAATTCAATGTTTGAGTTTTCTCAACCTTCAATTGACATGGTGTTGGAAAAGTAAGTTATGTGTCATCTGCGCATGATGGACACGTAACTCCTGGTGGGGATGATATGTGGAATTTGTATGGTTATTGAGGGACGCCTCACATTTTGAATTTCACATTTGCCCTAAGCAATTTTTGGAAGTTTATTCATGTCAATTGACTGTTTCATTGTTTTCATTTTTTTTTTATTATTCTTTGGTATCTGATATATCTATTTTTGAATTCATTGTTTGATGTTGGAAAGAGAGTTAAATGTCATCCCTGCAGGATGGACATCTAACTTCCGGTGGGAAGGATGTGTAAAATATCAAATGAGATAATGAAGGTTTATAATCATTCATATTTTGATTAGGTTATTATATAGAAAATCATATATGTATCTATTTCGGTTTTTACATTTATCTAAATCAGTTTTGGAAAGTTTACTGTAGGGTCAGTTCACAGGTTTTGATCGGTACGCGTATATACAATACTAATGTTAAAGTTGGGGGCGTATCACTAAATTGAGTGAAAGCCAGGAAAACTGACCAGGGATGTAATTGAAGTGGTCAGGAAACACCAACAATTGAAGGTGGCTGATAACAGACTAATGGTATCTGGTACTACGAGAGACCTGACACTTCAGGTCAAGTTATAGGACTGGATTTACATTGTATATTGTAGAAATGAAAATAGAGAAAGGTCTTCTAGTTTATATGTAAGCTAGAGCCTACATGAATACGGTACGGTATCAAAGTGATTAGAACAGGCCAGCTGTGTTCGGATAATGACTGATACTCAAGTGGTCAGTCCGGCTGTATAGTTAATTAACTGTTTGAGTTGTGAGAAATCGGAGATTACTCCAAGCAGATGTGAAGTGTTTTATTTACTGGTCTGTATATAAGTTTGGTGTAAAATACACGAAGTTAGACTTGAACAACTGTCTCCCTTGAGCATGGCATCGCTCATTGTAAGAAGTGAAATGTTCGTATACATGTATGTTCGTATACTGTACGTACAAGCCATGCTTGCTATGTTTATCAGCGAATAAATGCGAGTTTATTGTGAAGAAACATCGATCTTGTGTCAAATCTTTAGAGGCAACTCTAGAGTCGAACGAGCACTTCTGGTACAGGGTTATATAGAGATCATCCCCGTTGTCTATCACCTTTACGTAACAGCTGATCGGACACTAAAATTCTATAATATGTATAGCGACAATCCAAGCGTAACTGAGATGTAATACTAATGGAAACAATTAAATCCATCATACGGATCAAGAATAATACAGACCCGTCATACGGATTCAACGACTATCATGCCTTGAATTGACAGCAACATGAAAAACCGATCTGTCTTGCAAAAAACTAGCTTGTGTCTAATTGTATGCCTGCTTGGTGTTTAGTACTAATATTGTCATATGAAAAGGCTTTTCGATCATGGATGCGGAAATTCTTCATGGACGACAGCTGGCTATTGATTGTCAGATCTCACCCTTGCACCGAATGATGCATCAATGGCCAAAAGAACAGTCACGAGATCGAACTCTTTAGCCGAAAAAGGTGCGAAACGACGTCATTGTCCAAGTGACGTTACGCTGTGGTTAGGCATCGAACCATTTCTTTACTATTACAAGCGAGACTTTCTGCTTGCAAATCCCAATTTGACTATAAGACGTGAATATCTTCAAAGATGTTTGGATAATCAGTATTTTGAAAATCAATATTTTACCTATTTCCCGATGTTTGCGGTATTGTCCATGTTAAAGCACTGCCCGGTGCCTAACTTCGGTCTGACGTCACGTGGGCAATGACGTCGTTTCGCGCCTTTCGCGACTAGAGAGCTTAATTTCAGGACTGCCCAATTGTCTGTAATACCGCAGCTGCAATCACAACATTCCTTCTACGAACTGAACCGTACTATGACCAGCCTTACCCTACCACACAAGACAAATAACAGACAAAGAATTAGTTGAATCACAACTTTTATTATTCCTCTTCGCATATATAACTATCAAACCTTGCTAGATTCACTCTTTCTTGATAATTAAAATCACAACTTGATTGAAAAGTAACACAAATACAACTTGACAAACCAGGACTTCAACACGATTAAGTTTGGTTCATCAATTTGTGCCTTTTAAGTCATAATTGCAATTAAAACTCTACATCATAACATTTAGAGCCGTCATTGCTGTATGTACTTTTAATCAGCAATGTCACCTTAATTCATTGCCTTCGTATTGTTTATATGTGAATAAAATCAAATTTAGCAAGACTAAACTGTGCTGTGTTTTATAAATGAGAACACATGCATGTAAATACTCGGGTTGGGACAATAGTTTCATAAAAGACAAGGGTTGATATGTGTCACACGCACCAGCGACAAGGCTGCACAACTCTGCTAAAATCAATGTGTCGTCCGTTTTCAACATTCTGGGCATGCGCAGTCATTGAATGAGGGAAAATGACATTGGGATAGACGTTTTGGGGTCGAGTTGGACCCATAGTGGTTGGATCAATCTGAAGCTCTCATGAGGTAGCGTCCAGCTGGACTGGTGTGGGGTAGAAGTAGTGCATTGGTGCGCAATGCATAGGCAGGGAATTGTGTGGGGGAGGGGGGGATATTGGAATTGACGTTTTGGGGTCGAGGTGGGCCCATAGTGGGCGTACTGGGTCGGGGAGGGTATCAATGTGAAGCGCTCCTCCAGGCGGACCTAATCATGTGCGGGTGCATGTTTTATCCGAAATGAAATACGGAATTTACCGATCTAAAGTGATCCGATTAACCATGTCCAGAGGGGTTAATATGGTTCCCAGCGGTCTGCCGAGATATGCAGATTGGGTTGTTTTTTACAGAAAAAAGCGGAATACGTAAACCCCCACGTGCGGAAAAGACGAACTTTATATGGTAGGAATAGACGACCAGCTATAGTAGACAGTACCGCTCAGGTGCGCCATTGAGACATGGTCACCCTTATACACTAACCTATAAGGGGCGGCCCGTGAGGCGTGCCCAACACCCTTCTTAACGCATTGACGCACTAGCGATGGCGAGTGAGTGAGTGAGTGAGAGTGAGAGTGAGTGAGCTAGTGAGTGATTGAGGCGTTGTGAGTGCGTGAGTGAGTGAGGGAGGCGTTATGAGTGCGTGAGTGAGGAAGGCGTGCCCGACGAGTGCGTGAGTGTTGAGTGAGTTAGTGAAGCATTGTGAGTGAGTGAGTGAGTGAGTGAGTGAGTGAGTGAGTGAGTGAGCGAGCGAGTGAGTAAGGGAGGCGTGTTCAACGCCCGTGAGGCGTGCCCAACGAGTAAGTGAGGGAGTGTTGAGTGAGTGAGTGAGTGAGTTATTGAGTGTAGCATTGTGAGTGAGAGAGTGAGTGAGTGAGGCTTGCCCAACGCCCGTGAGGCGTGCTCAACGCCCGTCCTAAAGCATGGATGCACTAACGATGGTGAGTGAGTGTGAGTGCGTGGGTGAGTGAGAGAGAGAGTGAGTGGTCATATAAGGTCGTGTGTACACCAAAAGTCTCAATCTGTAATCACGCTCTGACCGGGTACCATGTCGGAAACATGTACGTTCTGTCAGAAGACACTCTCTCTTTCCAACAATATGCTCAGACACATTCGTCTAATGCATAGACAAGAGATACCACTGAGTCCCGGTATAGGGCCACCAAGTGGAGTAGAGCGTCCCTACACCATGACGGTGAGCGGCCAATCGGAATGTAGCAAGACGTCCAAGATGATTAAATTCTCAGAAGAATGGCCCCTCAGTTATACCCATATAGTCTGGTGCTACAGTCAGTGGTAGCCCGGCTACGAAACTACCAGGTTACAGAATGTAACGAATAAGTTACAAAGTTAAATTCAGATCTTTTTTCCTTACTTTAATATGCTCTTGAAGAATTTACAGGTGATATGGTTGGTATCCGCTCCTTTTCCCGTAGGTCACCCCCAATACGGCATTAGAACATGCACCAGACCGGACATGTGTTGTTAAATCGTACGAGGTACTTCAATTAATCTAGGTCAGTATTAATTAATATAATCATTTCCGATGTACTCATTGATAGCATGCAGCAACACAAAGTCGTAAAGTCAAAATACACATGACACTTATATAGATGGTATCATAACATCATATTGGTTTTTCAGATGCGCATCGGGTGGGTGGTTTTAGTCACAATCTGTGAATCCAATAAAACGCCAGCTTTGGAGATATTCGCCAGCTTATGAGCGAGTCAAAGGTAAACCTGTATCTGTGTCGCGGTCCGTTCATTTGGAGATTCTGATTGAAATAAACTATTGAATAGCGGAGTTACTTTGAGTTTAGGGCCAACTGTTTCATAGGTTCAACAATATGTTTGATCGTCGCAGGCAAAATCAAGCAAATTTCTGAATAAACTAATGACGTGGAGCAGTTGCCTTGACTTTGAGGACCGTCTGTTCCACAAACTCCAATTAAAATACAATCAAAATTTCTATACACAGTATCTACAGAGAATAATTTAAACAATAGAAGGTACCCTTGCTGTCATAACTGAAATATATGACCAACGGTGATATCTTGAACTTCAGGGCCCATTGTTCTATAAATACACTAATCCTTACAACCACAACATTGATACATTGACTCAGAATGCCGTGCGTCTCATTTCCAGCAAAACTGATTGCGTACATGAATTAATCCACATACCATATAAATAAACAATCCCACTTGGAAAGAAATAGCTGGGCCAGTATTTTCAGCTATCACAGAAGAAAGATTCGATTCTTATTTTGTATCTATCTATCTATCTATGTATTTATTTATCTATTATATTTACTCATTCACCATGCGTTGTGCGCGTGTGTGTGTATGCGTGTGTGTGCGTGTATGTTTTCTGTAAAACGAGGACTTCAATATGAAAAAGCGATATCGTATTCTAGGGTCTGAATGTTATGTATCGAGGGATGCTTTCCTGTAGAGTCACATGGTTGCTTTTCGGTGGCCAGACGTCGTCAGTTTTTCTCATCTCTTGTATATCGCTCCAATTAACCATTGACAAGGAGATACACCGACGAACTGAGCCCTGCTATTGTTTTCAGTAGCGGAACTTACAAAGTACGCTTTTCTTTAGTCGATTTGGTAATGCTATTGAAATTCGAACTTTACTAAACTCATTATTAATTCAGAATCCTCTTCCCCAATACCTAAATCAAGTTTATCTGGACAATAATTCTTCCTTAAAATGAATATTGAAGTTCTATTGGCCAATTTAGTTTTAAATTAGGTTATTTCTCAAAATGCTGTGAGAAGTTCAATTAAGGTAATTTAAAACGAAAAATTTTATACATACCTTAATGTGCCGTCCAGTTATATGAAAACTAATATGAAGAGATAATCGCCTCCAACATTGAGCAAACGTTCCATATTCAGCTGATGGAAAACAAAGGAGGACTTAAGCAGAAAGTAATTAACCATTGCCGACAACATACACCCACGGTTTAAGCCTTGCTCTTGTTTTCAGTAGCGAAACATACAAAGTTACCTTTTTGTTACTCAATTTGGTAACGCTATTATTATTTAACTAGGTTGATTTGGACAATAATTCTTCCTTGAAATGAACATGATAAATGTTGCAATTCTATTGGCTATGGCCGATGCTATACTATATCATATCCATGTTTTAAAATAACTGTATCACTGTTTATGATACAGATCGGGTTTGAACAATGCGAAAATGTCTTCTTGACATAGCTGTCAAATCCAAACTGTTCAGGCAAATATTGTATGATCGGAAAAACAAGTGACAAATTGAAGTAGAAAAGTTAGCTTCTGTCTCCTCGCATTGATGTATATTGCCGATCCCTGGGGAAGGCTTAATGTTGCCA
The DNA here is from genome assembly GCA_036873755.1 of Hanleya hanleyi. NCBI lineage: Eukaryota > Metazoa > Mollusca > Polyplacophora > Lepidopleurida > Hanleyidae > Hanleya > Hanleya hanleyi. The sequence continues at coordinate 10,170 of JAVTVY010037558.1, forward strand.
CGTTATTCAGTTCCATTATTTCCAGGGTCTCGGTGGCCGAGTGGTCTAAGGGGCTTAGCTGGTGACCGCTAGCCTCACACCGCTGAGCCGGCACGGGTTCGAGCCCAACTGGTCCATGTGTGGAAGTTCGCCAGTTACTTGCCGACAGAAGGCGGTTCTCTCCAGGTACTCCGGCTTCCTCCAGCAACCAAACTGACGGTCATCATATGAGTGAAACAAACTTGAGTGTGACATTAAGGCAAATTCCCCGCCCCCCATTATTTTCATAGTTGCAAGACATTTTTCCATATTCCAGACATGCGTACGGCCTAATTATACTGACTATACTGATCCTCGAATCCCCAAACCGTCCATCCAGGTGCTTCGGTTGAATCAGGATTCTTGTCTCCCGATCCATAGAAACGACATACCCCAGTCTTTTCATGAAAGTTGAACATACGGCATCCCGTATATGCGCGGCAGTAACGGGCACAGCTTGTCGGATATTTCGCTGACATTTGTTTCATTGGCTTCCCGGTTATATACTTGTTTTCCAGACCAGGAAGGTTCCGAATAACTGTAGGAGAGTGTTTGATAAAATTACATTAACATACAAATTGTAAAGAAAAAAAATATGAAAATATGAAACTTGAATAAAATAACACAAGGCTATTCTATGGATAACAACTTATTTATTGCTTTGGAGCTGACGTTTCATTGGAGATACTTCCAACTTTTTCAAAGCTAATGAAAAAGTTGAAAGTATATCCAACGAAACGTCAGCTCCACAGCAATAAAGAAGTTGTTATCCATAGAATAGCCTTGTGTCATATACGCCGACTTCTATATGCCTATCAAAGATATTGAATAAAATACATATTTAGTAAGTGCAATACATGTACCTCTGCCTTCACAGGGATGCTAGAGTCAACGTATAACTATAATGCCCATGGAGATATGGATACTCCACATATAACACTGACACTCAAACAAGAGGACTGGTGATTGATAACCAAGTACACTGGAGTGATTCGAACGCCAGACCATGTAGAGTGTAGAGGTCGTATCACATGCAGAATAGAATAACAGCTATCATCAGAATAACTGATATTTGAAACTGATAGTTTAGGAATGTACCTATCCTAAAAAACTTTATATCGTGAAGCATAGGACATTCCGAAGTAGTATTGTAAATATGAGCCTGTTACAGAGACATTATTAATGTTACATTTCTCATCGTTATTGGTGTTTCAGAACACTGCCATATATAGTAAACTATAGCATTTATTTTGCTGCTAGAGTGAACTTAGCAGATAGACGACATTGTCGATTCATGGAGAAGACATATATTAACAAGTATGTCTGTTAATTGCTCACCATATTCCAAGTTCTGCTCTGGACGACGAGTACCTGGATTTCTGCTCTGTTCATGAGGTTGGCGCATTGTGATGGTTTCAACTTGGTTTCCTGTAACAATTGACAAAAAATTGTACAACGCTCGCATTATGACTGTAGTAGCACAACCTATCACTGCTTATTGGTTTTACGGTATTCATTTCCAGTTATCTGGCTGGAAAGGGACATAATCCTCGTTACCATTTTCGACATTTTAATATTGAAAGACCCCGTTTAAAACTTTAGCAACCCTTTTGCTCAAACGATTCTATTTGATTTACAATGATATATATGTTAACTTGTTTCAATGCAGTAGCATCGCTTTGAGATGGGTAGAATAAAAAAAAAGACTAAAAATGTAGCTTAGTTTCTCTCTGGTGTTTCCGCTCTTAGTTTTCAAAGAAAACTTCCCAAGAAGTCAACATGTTCTAAGATTACGTTTTTTTACCAGAGAAGATATTACCTAGCTATCTTTATATCTTTAATTAACATGTATCATTTTATCCCCGATAACATAGCATAAATTATTCCTGGATTGCAATATAAATATGCCACATACAGGAAAACATGTATTTCAGGATATACCATGACATGTAAAATTGAAGACCAGTTCTGATTTTGAGTTCCAGCATTATGCCTCATTGAAAGTTCTGCCAACGGGCATTTGGTAAGAACACGCCATGCTATGATATGGAAAAGTTCGATTTACTGGAATGATTTTTCTACACAGTTATAACGCTTTCATAGTTTGATAGATATTTCCACTATTAAAACTACCGTAGACATAGAAATTACCACTGTAATGATGCACGAATGCATATGCGCACGGTCTATCATCGTCTGCATCAGATTGTTCCATAGTGTATCCTCTAAGATATTTCCCATTTTGCTTGTTTGTCAAGATGATCCTATTCAGACGCGTGAATCTATTCTACTAATAATGCCAGTTCAAATATCCATTTGTGTCTATTCCCCGGTCGAATCCCGGTCACGGGATTTAGAATCAATGTCTGTCTATGTGTCCGTCTGTAACGTTTTTTTCCCGTTAGCACAATGCTTGAGGACCTATCCCTCCAAATCAGTCTTTTGATGAATTACAAGCGTCTAGTCCGTCATTCATAATCCAGCCGTCGTCCATTAGAGAATATCCGCGTCCATAATCCAAAGACCTATTCCATTTTCCACATAACAGTATTAGCACCAAATTCAAAAAGACAATCATAGTATACATAAACATAGGCTTGTTTCCTGCAAGAGAGAAGCGGTCAACAGTTTTCAATGATGCCGGCAAGACATCATGATGTTCCAAAAATATCAAATCCGTATCGCTGATCAGTATTCTTAATCCATAATATTCGTTATAGAGTCGTCATCTAAAAAAAAGATGTATCTCAGTCACGCTTTGATTGTGACTGTTCATATGAGTACCGTGAGGATCTTGAAGTACATCGGTTCATACGGCCCCTAGCCCCGGGTTAAGCGGAATTAGACACAAATTGCGAAACGTAGCGCCATAGATCTTGTCATATCTGGCGATAAGCTCTACGTAATCCAAAACAGTCGGCATGCATACTTCTTTCTGTTTACTTGAGAAGGTACGGGGTTTCGGCATTAAGAGTTGTCTACCCTGTTTTCTTCTCTCGATTCAAGCACACTGTATTCAGTTGTACTCTTGAATATCAAGATGGAAGGTTCCTCTTCATGAACATTTCTAGTACAATACTAGCATTCTAAAACATGATACGATTTGCAATCACGTATATAATGGTAAGCTGATATATAGATGTCAACAATATTACAAATATACTGGTATACTCTACTGTATTAAACCGGAATGCTTTTTGAAAAAAAAACCCTGAGAAAAAACAGAAATGCGCGTCATGATCAGGGTAATGTGATGTTTGGCATTTTTTTACTATCTTCTAGCCTCTCTCTTCACATTTGACGTTTTCTCGTAATCTCAATTATGTAAGATAAGTACATAGCATATCGGATAATTACCGAAAGTGTATTTCCTCAAATCTCTTTCTTTCCAACCGATGTTCATTGTGAGTAATAAAATATAAGTTAGAGCGAGCATATATAGGCGTAATAAGATGTCAGGAATTATAGAAATGGATAGCAACAATTAGAACAAGCATTTTTCAACTTCATGGACTCGATGGGTTATCATGACGCCGTTTACCTGCGATATTAACAAAATGTGCAGTATAATTATTACAATGTATTGGGCTTTTGACTGATCGAATAGATTTGCACTTAATCCGCCCCACTTCTTTCCCATTCGGTTCGGTTCATTATTTGTACAATTCTCTTGTGTTATATTATGATGTCTACAAACGGTCTGAATGGTCTTGTATAAATATTTGCTTGGTTCGTCGCGTGTATTTTCTTTACGGCGTCTTAATATTCCACTGTGATTTGACGGCTGCATGAAACTGGGCATTTTGGTTCGCGTCATTCCACACCGCGTTCTCACGTTTACATTGCCGAAATTAAGCTCATCAGTGCCCATAAAGAAAATAGCTCAATCTATCCAGGTCAATATCTATAAAACAAAACCAGTCAGACCGTATGTAGACATCATTGAACAGGAAAGTTTTGTGTCAACGAGAAGCGGAATAAGAAACGAAAAACGATGAAACCTAACACACAGAAATATATCAATTATGCACAGAAAATTAATGGATGGGATAGAATTGGGACGGATTATTATTATAATAACCAATGCAAATCTGTTCGACCAGCAATAGGTTCATGCAATGTAATAACTATACTGCCCAATTCGGTAATATGCCAAGTAAACGGCGTCAGGCCAAATAATTGAGTCTATCAAGTCAAAACATGCTTTTTCGAACTATTTATCCATCTCTGTAATGCCTGACAACTTACGCCTACATATACTCGTCCTTACTTATATTTTACTACTCACAGAAGAACATCGGAAGATGCGCAAGCGCTTTGAACGATCTACGGTTCCGGTAATTACCCGCCGTGCTGTATTTGTATATTGTTTTTCTTGAAATATTTGATCATGCACAAAAGCAGTTCGTCTGGATTTCATTTATAAATAGATATGTTAATGCCATCACGTATCAGCTCGATAACTTTACTTATCAAAAGCATGAAAGTTTTTTCAAAGAATTTATCTTATTGGCCATAGCAATCATTCTAGAAAATAACACCTTTCAGTTTGGCGACACAAATTACAAGTGAATTATTGGCATCGTCATGAGTACGAACTTGGCGCCAACCTAGGCTACCCCTGTATTGGCATATTTAGAGAAACGAATATATAAGGATAAGGATGTGCCGATAAAAGAACATAAGCCCAACCTTTCAAACGTTATTTGGACGATTGTTTTCTCATTTGGGAACCAAAATTTGAGCTTTCATTGATCTTCATCAAAATCTTGACTAAATTAGGTGCAGATATGCAATGTACCATGGAGTAAATTCCCGAAGAAATTGGCGTTCATTGACGGTGTACTTCGGCGGTGTACTACAAACCAGGTACCATTTAAACCAGCTGAGCGCATCTGTGTCATTATTACTAACCCTCAATTATAGAACCAACGATTGAACAAACTGAAACTGCCCCTACTAGATAGCGATTATCAACCGTTGGAGTAATTACTACAGGTTTCAACAAAGCACTCTCTCTTACCCCTACTTTGCCAGAGTTGGGCTGATTTAGCTCCTATCTCCGGAACGACTAAAATCTGAGAGCTGACACTCCGTAACTTTGTAATGTATCATATTGGGGCCGTTTGGAACATATTTGCATAACTCCCAAACAGATGGCCATGGGTAAATTCACAATGGCGACGATGTGGAGTACCAGAAAACTAATGTTTTCGTCATTTTTCTTCAAAGTTTCTGCTTTTCTGTAGGAAAACAGGTACTTTATTTCTCATCAGACAATGGTTGTTTATAGTTGTATAGAGAGACAACTAAAATACCACACTATCCTATGTGGGAGTTGTATATTTAGAATGAAAAGTGCAGAAGACACCCAGACACTAGCCACTCACGTCTACCAAAGGACAATGAGCCAGACCAGATATCGGTACCACCTTGGGTGGCAAATTCTCAGTGTCCTTTTTTGGAAGTCTTATTTCCATAGATGAAAAAAAACTTTGAAAGCAATCCGGGACACACAGCTTAATGGTATTAATCACCTCTTAAAGATGGACACCCGAGTCCAATCTGAGGGACCACATTTGGGGGTAGGGAAATATAAAGTTGAATAACTTTGCAAGTAATGATGATATAGGGACATTTGGTCACTCGAAATGTTGGTAATCTGATCCTCTATATGTTGGTATCTGTTATATGCTAATATGTCAATTATGTAGGTCACCAGAGGTCAAAAGGTCACGAAATCTGACCCCTGTCTAAAACGTGACAACCTGTAGGAAAACTCGCTGCAGATACCATACCAATGGGAGTTTCTTAACCTAAATGGGTTCAAATGGAAGCCAAGAAGTACCCAAGTCTATAATAAGTCTAAACAAGTGAAGTTTATTATTATTTAGACTGTGGCACAGAACTATTTTTGACGCATTTTCAAAAATGGCCTTTTTATTGCACTAAAAACAGGCAAAATTGTATGAAGTTGGACAGCTTGAAATTAGTTGCATATTTTGAAAAATAACTACTCCAAATGCTAATGATCATGTCTTAGGTCTATTCAGAGATCAGTTAAGCTACATTTCGAGGTAATCAGGTCACCAGAGGTCAAGGTCAAAGATTGTCAATTATTTTCTGCATTTTTACTTGGGACTTTCATATTACAATGTATTTACATTGCAACCAGTTTCAAGTATAGAGCATCAGAGCCATCGCTGGTGCACCCTGTACCCTATAGCTCGTAGGGCATAGGGTACACCAGGGTGCGAGTGCACCAGGTATGGGTGTCCGCGGGGGTCAAAGGTCAATCGTCCTTCAAATTCCCTTTATCGCAAGTTAAGGCGCTAAGACGGGCGTTAATGCATAAAGATAGGGCGTTAAAGCGTTGAGACGGGACGACGGGCGTTGACGGCGTCACTGCTTTTCGATGTATTGATGGTAATTCCATGAAAATCAGAGCTTCTGAGCTAGTTCATCAAGGCGTTGAAGCGTTAAAGGTGAAATGCAAAGGTTCGTCTAAATCACTTGATATTTGCAGTAAGATTGGAAAAATAATGTGTATATTAATTTCATTTCAGTTTAAAAACATTTGCTTAAGCCTAATAAAGTTAAAAACTAAAAAATGTAACGCTGAGAACCAAAACGAAATTCGATCTCCGTGCATGATTACCCCCCCCCGGGCGCTGCGATCCGTGACGTAGCAGTGGGACCAGACACAGTCTGCACAAAATGATGGCATTTGCATTGTATGGGAATAGCTGACATAGATAGGCTAGACTATTGTTCGCGAAGCCCTTGCTTGTGTCATTCACGTGCACTGAAACGCATTAACAGGTTGGTCATCATTCGCTACGGGAGATAAAAGAAAAATTCGGAACTTACCAATCTGTATTTCCGATTCTCTTGGTTTGACTGTCGCCCACGGCCCATGCTGTGTCGCTGATCCTATCGTTGTCTGCTGGTTCCCCGAATCAAGGGGAGATAAGCGATGCACTGTTTTCAAGCGGCTGATCATACAAGTGTTTTATTTCTCTTTAAAAAATAAAACTTACCACCAGATTTCGTTCATTGATGGCTGTATAATTTATTGTCATCATAAAAAAGAAAGGGAAATGCTTTTTTCTTACTTTTATTACCTTTGCATTTCACATTTAAGCTAAGCGTTGATGGGCGTTACTGTCTATAAAAGCAAGTGTATTCCCAAAACACGTACAGTCGACGTTCAACTGTCAACATGACTTATACTTGCTGTAAGTGCGAACGATACGATATGCTGCGACACGAGAAAAATATACATGGGATTGAAGACTCCGAGGCACAAGAACCTGATACAGAGACTGATGAGAGTCCATCGACTGATACCGAAACGGAGATTGCTGAGAGTCTATCTAGTGCTACGGAGAGCTTGACCTCAGATTGTCAGCCTACGTCTGACCTACCTTCTGGGATCGTATTGTGAGAGCAGCTATCAATACTAACGCTGCAGCAATCAAGGACGCCGGACAGGATAACTTACAACAGACATACACCCAAATGCGCCTCTGCATCAGGAAAACAGGCATGGCGATCTATGAACAGTATACCTTACTATCGCTTGAAAGGAAAGGCGAGGCCACGCACAGGTCCATCATGAAGACCAAGCGTCATTTGGAAGAGACTATGGGACTGCCACCCACCGAAGCCCTGGAAAATGCGATCAGGATGCGCAAACAACTCTTTCAGGACATGCTGCCTCAGTGGTATCCTGAACTGCCCAACGATGGGCTGATGGGGCCAAAATGGTTCAAATGAACTATCAGAGTGAGTGAGTGAGTGAGTGAGGCATGCCCAAAACCCGTGAGGCGTGCCCAACGCCCGTCTTAACGCATGGACGCACTATCGATGGTGACCGAGTGAGTGAGTGAGTGAGTGAGTTGAGAAGTAGTAGCCAAAGTGGACATTTTGGAGGTTTGAAGGAAGATGTTTGGGGTAGAAATGGACCATTCTGGGTACGAATGCGTCGTATGAAGTGGCATCTTGTGGCAACGCCCGCCAACGCCAAGCTCAACGCTTCAACGCCCTGGTGAATTAGCCTAAAAGCTCTGATTTTCATGGAATTGTCACTAATTCATTGGAAATGCAGTGACGCCCGTCAACGCCCGTAATTACGCCTTAATGCCCTAGCATAACGCCTTGACGTCATGATATAGACGGAGAGAGAACAACAAGGATGACAGATGAGAGAATAACAATAACAACGTGTTCATATAGTTTATTCTCTCCAATGTTACATCGTACCCACGCTGGGGGAGCCGCGTTGGGCATGTTTACAATTCAAGAAGACTCTTGTCCGATCAGAGGCCGCCATTTGGCGCTGCATCTGTCATATTCTCGGCTGCTCTTGTTCAATCAGAAGCCGTCCTTTGAGAAAGTTCCATCTTTGCTCGGTGTGATCTAAGCATCATCGGGCAGATCAGGATATCACTGAGGCAGCATGTCATGAAAGAGTTGTTTGCGCATCCTGATCGCATTTTCCAGGGCCTCGGTGGGTGGTAGCCCCATATCCTCTTCCAGGTGACGCTTGGTCTTCATGATGGACCTGGGCGTGGGATCGCCTTTCATTTCAAGCGGTAGTAAACTATACTGTTCATAAATCGCCATGGCTGTTTTCCTGATGCAGGGGCGCATTTGGGTGTATGCCTGTTGTAAGTTATCCTGTCCGGCGTCCTCGATTGCTGCAGCGTGAGTATTGATAGCTGCTCTCACAATACGATCCCAGAAGGTAGGTTCTGCCTCAATTTCCTCGGACATAGGCTGACTATCTGAGGTCAAGCTCTCCATATCACTAGATAGACTCTCAGCAAACTCTGCTTCGGTATCAGTCGATGGACTGTTATCAGTCTCTGTATCGGCTTCTTGTGCCTCGGAGTCTTCAATCCCATGTATATTTTTCTCGTGTCGCATCATATCGTAACGTCTAGTGAACGTGCGTTCACACTTAGAGCAAGTATAAGCCATGTTGACGGTTGAACGTCGAACTGTTAGTGTTTTGGGAATACACTTGCTTTTATAGACATCAGCGCGTAGCCTAACGTTTCAACGCCCTGGTGAAGTAGCTCAGAAGCTCTGATTTTAATGGAATTGCCACCAATACATCGAAATGCAGTGACGCCAGTCAACGCCCGTCGTTACGCCTTAACGCCCGTCTCAACGCTTTAAGGTCCTATCTTTTTGCCTTAACGCCAATCTCAGTGCTTTAATAAGCGATAAAGGGGATTTGAAGGACGATTGACCTTTGACTCCTGTGGACAGGACCCTGGTTTACCCTATGCCCTACGGGCTATACGATACAGGGTACACCAGCGATGTCTCTGATGCTCTGTACTTGAAACGGTTTGCAATGTGAATACATTGTAATATGCAATTACAACACATATAAGGGAAGTTGGAAGAAGTGCTGACATACTGACAGAGCCACATGATTCCACAGTATAGTCTTCCCGTTAACCTATTCTAAAGCACATACCAAGAATCTAACGAGTCGTGATATGTGTTGTATCTCAGGTACGCTTTTATTGTACCTGTTCATGTGGCAAATTGGATGATATGACCATACAGCCCCTAGCACCGGCATAAGCGGTATTAGATACAAATCTAGAGAGCTATGATGGAAATGCTCTAACAACTCATATATTGGTAATTGGTGACAAGTTTCACTGCGATAAGTCCCAGGCAAAAATGGGGAAAATTAATAATTGACAATCTTTGACCTTGACCTCTGGTGACCTAATTACCTCGAAATGTAGCTTAACTAATCCCTGAATACATCTAAGACATGACCATCAGCATTTGGAGTAGTTATTTGTCAAAATGTGCAACTAATTTCAAGCTGTCCAACTTCATACAATTTTGCCTGTTTTTAGCGCAATAAAATGACCATTTTTGAAATTGCGTCAAAATCAGTTCGGTGCCACAGCCTAAATAATAATAAACTCCACTTGTTTATACTTATTGTAGACTTGGGTACTTCTTGGCTTTTGTTTGAACCCATATAGGTTAAGAAAGTCCCATTGGTATCGTATCTGCAGCGAGTTTTCCTACAGGTGGTCACGTTTTAGACAGGGGTCAGATTTCGTGACCTTTTGACCTCTGGTGACCTACATAATTGACATATTAGCATATAACAGATACCAACATATAGAGGATCAGATTACCAACATTTCGAGTGGCCAAATGCCACTATATCATCATTACTTGCAAAGATATTCAATTTTATATTTCCCCTACCCTCAAATCTGGTCCCTCAGATTGGACTCGGGTGTCCGTCTTTAAGAGGTGATTACTACCACTAAGCTGTGTGTCCCGGATTGCTTTCAAAGTTTTTTTTTTACATCTAAGGATATAGGACTTTCAAAAAAACATAATGAGAATTTGCCACCCCAGGTGGTACCAATTGATGAAATTTGGGGGTCTGGCTCATGGACTAAAACAGGTTTAACTCATCACATCGTTCCCGTATATAAAATAGTCCCAATGGGCCCCAATATCCATCGACTATCACTTATTGCATAAACTCAAAACATGTATTGTATGGGATGTGTTTATAGAACTAAGTTAACATATATGTTCTCTCACACGATAAATGCAGAGGATGTTGGGTCATGTCAGTTTTTGCCAAGGCCTTCAACGATGAGAAAAACATTTGCGTTTCGGGTCAGATAGTATATAGCTCTTCATAGTGCAATCAAGTAATTTTATCTTGGGAAAAAGGTCATCCGTCTTCAGTAGGTTTATGCTTTATACTCAATTGCATGTGGAACATGGATCGGAGATCTTAGACTTAACGTACAGAATTTGGCCTTCAGAAAAAAGGTCAAGTTCAGTCATATTTAATAAACTTCCGGTCCACTATCAGTTGCGTTTTTGGTATGGGCCTATCAAAAAGTGACAACTGCTGCCACAAAATGACTGTCTTCTTCGAATTCATATCAACTACAATTACCATTGGCTAGAATTTGCATCGAATATGCATTTACAATATTTCTCTTTGATATGACCGATTCACAAGTTTCAAAACTGGCGCCAGAAACGGTCTTACTACACACGCAGCAGACCTGTACAGGTTCGTAAATATTCTCGTATCCTTTGCTCTATTTTCTCATTTAACACTATGGAACGTGGCAAAACAGATCTGACAAAACGGAGAAAATTAGCCTCAGAAGATCATCACCCTAACTCTATGATGATTTGTCGATGGATTGCCAAGAAACAATAAGAAAATATATATGTGACAGTTGAGATGAACCATCAATAACTGGGAAGTATAAAGTAACTGGTGTGTTACCTGGCGGTCGGTATTATTCCCTGGATTATTCCCCTCCTTAATTTATTGAAGTACTACTTATTCTCAGTATTCTGGGGTCTGAATGTAAGGCACCGAGGGATGCTTTCCTGTAGAGTCATATGGTTGCTTTTTAATCGCCAGACGTCGTACATTTTTTCTACCACTTCCATATCGCTTCAATTTATTACCTGTATATGACAGCATTCTGCAGGTGGACTTAGTCCCCAAGGCCCGCCCTCTGTACATGTCACTCGACAACTATACGTAGATTTTTGTTTCGTTTTGGTGGGAAATCTAAGCCGCACGACGTCGGGCATTACAGGTTAGCTTCTCTATGTTAATGTATATTATGGTTTGCGCTGTGTTTATTTTTTATTCTTTGATAATGCTGTTATATGAATTAAATGTATGAATTATGGATGCGGGAAATCTTTGATGGACGATGACTGACTATTGAATGATGGATTAGAAGCTAATGTTGGTAAACCTTCGTGATGTCTTTGGGTAAAACGTAGTAACCATAATTAACTAGAGCCATGTGATTTCCATAAGATTACGCTGTCATATGTTCCCATTGATATTGCATATTTTTTCCAGGTAAATCGTCTTACACTGTTACAGATTACCGTTATTTCACAGTAAGTGTATGTTGGAGTTTACAGTACAATTAATCGTAAATACATAAATTTTGTAAATTGAACTGTGGTATTTCAGTTGACATCTACTGGAATAGATAAACTGCGCACACACGTCACAAAAAAACCTGTTCTCCCTGAAAGGAGGTTGATATCTTTGCACACGAAACGCCAAGTTGCAGGAAAAATCCAACACCTGCGTTGTATGATACAACTTTCGGAGCATTATCAGAACATGTACTGGGATGGGCGGGGCGGCTAACTTTAATTTTCGGCCTATAGTATGGTTTAGTTTTAGCTTTATCTGTCTTTGTCCTGTTGTGTCCTAATATTCGTGTAATAATTTCACAGATTCCTTCGTGATTATTTACGAAACTTGTGGTGACCGCATATGTAAACACGAAGGACTGAAATACGCGAAAAAGAAATGATCATTTCAGCCTTTCAGTGACCTACGTTGCCAAGGAACTGGTAAGTCTAGACAATGGAGTTTCGTAATCATACCGTTTAAAATACTATTTTTCCATAGACACGGCCAAAATTATTCAAAGCAAAACATGCGTTGAAGTATTGCCATTCAGACTTGCCAGATCAAATGTCACTCTCGTATCAATTTATTGTTACTCAAGCCTGGGAATTAGGTCTCCCATTTGTCACTTCTCATGATTATGTGATACAACACACACGATGATTTATATTTTCGGAATTGGACCTTTCTATTCGAATTCGAATGGATGGGCAGGCTATGGAAGACGGTAGCGGCCACTCGCCTTCTCGCATACTCGCCCTGTGTTTTGCTGACACGAGAAGTCGAGAAGTCGAGAACGCGAGGCGAGAAGTCGAGAATGCGAGGCGAGAAGTCGAGATCAAGAGGCGATAAGTCGAGATCGCGAGGCGATAAGTCGAGAAATCGAGGCGAGAAGTCGAGATTGCGAGGCGAGAAGTCGAGAACGCGAGGCGAGAAGTCGAGAAGTCGAGGCGAGAAGTCGAGATATTTCCCGACTTCTCGACATCTCGCCTCGCGTTCTCGACTTCTCGCCTCGCAATTTCGACTTCTCGCCTCGCAATCTCGACTTCTCGCCTCGACTTCTCGACTTCTCGCCTCGCGATCTCGACTGCTCGCCTCGCGTTCTCGACTTCTCGCATCGCGTTCTCGACTTCTCGACTTCTCGTGTCTACGGAGCCGCATATTGTGCACCAGTTCATAGTTGTTACTCGACAAGTCGACTGGACACATAACGACTTGACGCGTTGTTTTTGACGACTTGACGTGCTATTTTGACGACTTGCACCACTTCTTTTGTAACATAACGACTTGCTTAAGTCGTCTTGCCGAGTTTTTTTCACATCAAGTCGACTTTCTTCAAGACGACATATTACCCAAGTCGACTTCCTTTAAAACGACTTTTGAACAAGTCATAAGTCGACTTGTGATGATGATGATGACAAGTCGACTTCTGATAAGTCGACATATTCTGTTTTTGACGACAAGAAGATGGCTCACCAGTTACGGAGCCGCATATTGTGCACCAGTTCATAGTTGTTACTCGACAAGTCGACTGGACACATAACGACTTGACGCGTTGTTTTTGACGACTTGACGCGTTATTTTGACGACTTGCACCACTTCTTTTGCAACATAACGACTTGCTTAAGTCGTCTTGCCGAGTTTTTTCACATCAAGTCGACTTTCATTAAGACGACATATTACCCAAGTCGACTTCCTTTAAATCGACTTTTCAACAAGTCGATTTCAACAAAGTCGACTTAAAAAAAAAGACGAATACATTATGTCGGCTTGACTACTTACAACACGACAAGTCGTTCTATGTATAACGACTTGCCGACTTTTACAAGTCAACTTGTCGCGATATACCATAGTAAGTCGACTTTTTTGAAGTCGACTATTTACATAAATCTTATCAGTCGACTTGGCAAAAGTCGACAAAACGTGCTAATTTGTCGTCAAGTCGACTTTGAAGAACTCGACAAATAGTAGTTTTTCGCTTCAGTACGACTTGATGAAAGCCGACATATGTAATATTAGTAGTAGAGAAATGTTAAAACCGGTATTTTTCGACGAGCAGTGTTTTGTGGCTGTGCATTGGGGGCGAATAGTGTCTTGTGAAGTATCCATTAAACACTCCAAGGCCTTTAATTGCATGGGAATTTTTTTTTTTTACATCATTGTGTTTTTCATCGTCGTATCAGAGTAACTCCCTCAACTCCCGTCTTAAACCATTGACGCCCCAACGCTGAGGCATGGGATGCCCTGCACGCACAACCACATCTATCACCTAGGCACCTCAGTACTCCTCCCCTTCTTCCTGCTCCTCGTGCCTCACTCATCCCCCTTGCATCAATCGCGCACACCCGGCCCCATTTGAACTAGCCAAACAATACTAATTTTCGTACAGGTTTAAACCCGTCATAAACTGTTCCCAGCGTATAGGCATAGTGAGCGTAAGGGATATACGTTGCGTTGAGACCGGCGTTGAGGGCGTTACTGCAATACAGCGGTATAAACGGAGGTGACCTCAATCCCCATCCCTGGTGGAGACAAGGCTACGCCAAATCCCACAGGACCCACATAACGCACATTACAACTGGCTCTTTTTGCGCCTATATGTGAAATCTGTAGATCCGAGTGTGCCGGTGAGCGATGCCGCCACGTTATTGGCGTTTCTATAGTGGAGATAAAGTGGAGGAAGTGTGCGCTGCTAAGCCGGCATGCCGGTGTCCGCCTTACTGAGCGTGTACACCGACGTCCATCCCGCCCTTTAGTCAATCACCTCACTGTCCAGCCACAAAACACTGCCCTCGGAATATACCGGTTTTAACATTTCCCTACTACTGTTATCACAGCACTTTACGGGAGTCAACTTGACGGGAATAATATTATTTGTTGACTTGTTTCAATTCGACTTGACGCGAAATTAACACATCTTGCCGACTTTTATCTAGTCGACTCGGCGAGACTTTTATTATTTGTCGACTTGAATGATGTCGAGTTGTTGCAAAGTCGACTTTTGATCAGGCGACTTGTTGAGAAATAACAACACATGGCGACATTCGACGAGGCGACGTGTTGCGAAATAACTATACAAGCCGACATTTGTCAAGTCGACTAGTTGCGGAACAACTGTTCAAGTCGACTTATGGAAAGTTGACATATTTTCAGCTTTGAAAGGCGACTTGGCGAAAGTCGCCTTGAGAACAAGTCCACCTGCGGCAAGTCGACTTGCTGCGAAAGAACACGACAAGTCGACTCTTGGTATGTCGACTTGCAGAGATATATAGCGCCAAGTCGACAAAAACAAGTCGACTTGCCGCAAAGAAACGGGGCAAGTCGAAAAAAACAACGCGTCAAGTCGTCATATGTCCAGTCGACTTGTCGAGTAACATCTATGAACTGGTGCACAATATACGCTTCCGTACACCAGTACGGTACGGAAGCGCCTGAGTGCCATTCACATAACGTCTTTGTTAAGTCGATTTGTCGACTTAATTTATCGGTATGCCGTCTTATCGGGATAATTTATGTCAACTTATCCATCTTTTCTAGACTTGTCGACATCTTTTAAGTCAACATATTGCATTTTTATTGGCATGTTGACATAAATTATTCTGACTTGATGGACATCTTACGGAAGCACTGGTGAGCCATCTTCTTTTCCTGAAAAACAGAATATGTCGACTTATCAGAAGTCGACTTGTCATCATCATCATCACAAGTCGACTTATGTATGTCGACTTATTCACTTTTATCACGAAAAATTGCGTTACTTATGATGACTTAGCGTCTTAAAACTAGAAAAGTCGACTTTTCAAAAGTTGACAAATCCATTTAAAGAAGGTAAGTCGACTTATATAAAGTCGACATATTTATGTCAACGGGATAAGTCGACTTGAGAAAAGTCGACTTATTTTAAAACATAACAAGTCGCCTTTTACTAAGTCGACTTATTGCGATTATCGCGGCAAGTCGACTTTATTAAGTCGTCTTATTTCGTTTTATCACGAAAAGTCGACTTTTATTAAGTCCACTTATTGTCGCTAAAGACGACAAGTCGACTTTTTGCAAGTCGACTTATCGCGTTTATT
This sequence comes from Hanleya hanleyi, assembly GCA_036873755.1. Lineage (NCBI taxonomy): Eukaryota > Metazoa > Mollusca > Polyplacophora > Lepidopleurida > Hanleyidae > Hanleya > Hanleya hanleyi. The sequence goes on from JAVTVY010037558.1 coordinate 26,238, forward strand.
ACAACAAGTCGACTTTTGAAAAGGCGACATAGTTTTATAAGTGGCCAAGTCGTCTTTACTCATATCGACTTTTTGTCTATGAAGACGTAAAGTCGACTTAATAAAAGTCGACTTGTGATGATGATGATGACAAGTCGACTTCTGATAAGTCGACATATTCTGTTTTTGACGACAAGAAGATGGCTCACCAGTACGGTACGGAAGCGCCTGAGTGCCATTCACATAACGTCTTTGTTAAGTCGATTTGTCGACTTAATTTATCGGTATGCCGTCTTATCGGGATAATTTATGTCAACTTATCCATCTTTTCTAGACTTGTCGACATCTTTTAAGTCAACATATTGCATTTTTATTGGCATGTTGACATAAATTATTCTGTACGGAAGCGCATTGGTACAGAGCCGCATATTGTGCACCAGTTCATAGATGTTACTCGACAACTCGACTGGACACATAACGACTTGTCGCGTTGTTTTTGACGACTTGACGCGTTACTTTGACGACTTGCACCACTTCTTTTGCAACATAACGACTTGCTTAGGTCGTCTTGCCGAGTTTTTTCACATCAAGTCGACTTTCATTAAGACGACATATTGTGCAAGTCGACTTCCTTTAAGTCGACTTGTGAACAAGTCGAATTCAACAAAGTCGACTTGAAAAAAAAGACGAATACATTATGTCGGCTTGGCTACTTATAACACGACAAGTCGTCCTGTGTATAACGACTTGCCGACTTTTACAAGACAACTTGTCGCGATATACCGTAATATGTCGACTTTAACGAAGTCGACTTATTTACATAAATCTTAGCGACAAGGCGACATACACTATGACGACTTGTGTTGTTTCGCGTGAGTAGTATATAAAGGACCGATAAAGTTAAGTTTTCACGGGGCAAAACGGTGCACGCACGTGGTTTGTTGCGCAGGTCACATGACCTTTGTATTCTTCCGTGGTGATGCGGTCGGCGGTGATGCGGTCGCGGGGAAAAGCCTTCGCGGAAAGAAAGTAGTCCCAAATACCTAACTACGCAGGGACCGGGGGGAAATTCTCCGGCAATCTTCGGTAATCTTCAGGGGCGAGGGGGGCCCATAGTGGACCGATCGGGTCGAGTGAGGTGTCAAAGTGAAGCGCTCTTCCAGGGCGATCAAGTCATGGGTGGGTGCATGTAAAATTCGGATTTGTTCCGAAAATATAAAAAGCTAACACGGACTTTATCCCTCAAATAGGGGAAACCCCTATCAGCCATGTCCAAAAGGGCTAATATCGGTTTCCGACTTATCGCAGCCTGCCTATCAAGTCATGGGTGGGTGTATGTAAATTGAGGATTTGTTCCGAAAATATAAAAAGCGGAAACACGGACTTTATCTCCACAATAGGGGAAATATCACCCACCCACAACTAAGGCACAAATGCAGCCAACTAAATGCCGACCTGGTTACAAGGAACTTATCCAATACAGCGAGATGTAGTTGTGGGGAACCACGAGAGGATGCCGAACATTTCTTCTTGTTTTGTCCTCTATATGATAACATAAGGGATGAATTGACTTACAGATTACCCACAAATTATTGTCTTGACGATCTACTTTGGGGTAACAAAACATTTTTGTGTAAGACAAATATTGACATATTCAAAAAAGTACTAAAATTTATCAAAAGTAGCAAAAGATTCAACTAGCCACCAAAAGCGACCTAACATGTCTCCTCATTGCGCTGCAGTATTGTCCGACATAGCTTCTACACAGAGCGCGACATTATTCCATATTCATATGTATATATAGCTGCTTCTATACACCTACACTTTATTGTGTGCACGATACACCACCTGTTATCTCCTTAAAAGACTGATGTAACATTAATACTTCCTTATATTTATGTATATCACTTTCTTTGGTATTCGCATTATTTATGAATTATTCAAGCTCCAGTATCTATATTCATTTGTAGGTATAGGGGTGAATAAGTTACCTAGAACTTGACCCCAATCCCGTGTACATTTATGGTACAATAAATAAGCTTAAAACAATAGGGAAAAACGTTTTTTAGCGCCGTGAAAACTTACCTTTATCCGTCCTTTATATACTACTCACGCGAAACAACACAAGTCGTCATAATGTATGTCGACTTTCCGTGATAAAGGCAAATAAGCCGACATAAGTAAGTCGACTTGTCGCGATAAAAGGCAAGAAGTCGACTTGGTGAAAGTCGACTTGTTATTTTCAGAAAGTAAGTCGACTTTTGCCAAGTCGACTTATAACATTTATGTAAATAAGTCGACTTCTTAAAAGTCGACATATAACGGTATATCGCGACAAGTTGACTTGTAAAAGTCGGCAAGTCCTTATACACAGGACGACTTGTCGTGTTATAAGTAGCCAAGCCCACATAATGTATTCGTCTTTTTTTTTAAGTCGGACTTAAAGGAAGTCGACTTGGGTAATATGTCGTCTTAATGAAAGTCGACTTGATGTAAAAAACTCGGCAAGACGACTTAAGCAAGTCGTTATGTTACAAAAGAAGTGGTGCAAGCCGTCAAAATAACGCGTCAAGTCGTCAAAAACAACGCGTCAAGTCGTCATATGCCCAGTCGACTTGTCGAGTAACATCTATGAACTGGTGCACAATATACGCTTCCGTACATTGGTGCACACGACATCTTTCGATATGATCGCGAAGTCGACCTATATATGTCGACTTGTCCACATACCGATGTCGACTTGACGACTTATATCCCGTCATGTCGTCTCCAATTTGTCGACTTGTTTACTTATATCACGATATGTTGTCTTATTTATTATGCCTTGTCGACATACCATAAATTGTCTTATATTTAAAAGCGACAAGGCGACTTAACATTAAGTCGATTTATGTGATGGCGACTTACATGAAGTCGATTTTCTCACTACATCATGGCAAGACAACTTACTGTAAGTCGATTTATTCAATAAAAGGCGACAAGTCGACTTACATTAAGTCGACTTGTGTATAAAAACTCGACAAGACGACTTAACGGTAAGTCGATTTATTCAATAAAAGGCGACAAGCCGACTTACATTAAGTCGACTTGTGTATAAAAACTCGACAAGACGACTTAACGGTAAGTCGATTTATTCAATAAAAGGCGACAAGCCGACTTACATTAAGTCGACTTGTGTATAAAAACTCGACAAGACGACTTAACGGTAAGTCGATTTATTCAATAAAAGGCGACAAGTCGACTTACATTAAGTCGGCAAAATTCGAAAAGGAACATTCGCTGTTGTCTTCGCTCGTTCGCCGAATGCTAGCTATAGTGTTAAGTTGTAGATCGTCGCGTATAAATTTTCTATGTTAGAGTGGTTTTAACCCTGTCACCCCATGGGGTGTTACTACGGGGGTGGTCACCACCCCTGCCTATCAGGGACGCAAAACCCTCGCACTTTACATAACCGCGACGAATGCTAGCTATAGGAATCCTTTAACAGCCAAATGTGAGTCGCATACAATACGAAATCAACAGGGTTTTGATATCTGATCTCGAAATTGTAATTCTTGACCGAGCATTACATAATTTATGACCTTTTGTGGTCAAGCCCTGCTATTTCAAAAAAATTATTGCCGACAATGACGCTTATAAGTAGCGATTGTGGCACCATTTGGGAGGTCAATTTTCGAGGTCAAAAATGCCCTAAATAAAAAGGCTAAAGTATTAGAACACGGTTTTCGAGGTCGGGGAATACAATGGCACCCTTTTTAGCTAGCAAAAATGTGGTGTAGTAGCCGATATCAGGGTTCGCAGCGCCATCTGCTCATTTTTTATTTTCTCTATTTTCACAGGGTTTTTCACAAAAATTTTACAGATCGAAATTTCGAGGTCAGAAAACTCAAAACTAGTGTGGATGGATAAAACCCTGTTGTCAGAATTGTAAACCATGTAGATTTCTAAGCTCCGACAAAATCTACTAATAAGTTTAATAGCATCTTGCTGTACCATTTTTTGAGATCATTTATTGAGGTCAAAAATGACCTCAACCGTAACCGTAAGACATGGGAACACGGTTTTCGAGGTCGGGGAATTCAATGGCATCCTTTTTAGCTAGCAAAATGTGGTCTAGTAGCCGATATCAGGGTGCGCAGCGCCATCTGCTCATTTTTTATTTTCTCTATTTTCACAGGGTTTTTCACGAAAAATTTACAGATCGAAATTTTTGCGGTCAATGACCTCATATTATGAGTCGGCGCATGAAACCCTGTTGACAGTAACAGCCGACGAATTCTACATATAAAAAGTGACCTCATCTAGCACTTGTCGGCGGGCGAAAAACCCTCGTTTTTCAAATTTCCGTAGCGGGGTTTTCAAATTTTTTTCACGCAATAGCTAGACTGACCTCAACGGAACAACCTCATGGAATTCCAGATCTTAAGGTCTTAAAATGTGGGCACAGGACATTCTCGATCAAATTTCGAGGTCAAGGTCAAGGTCATCAGAAAATCTGACCTCGCCATCGTGATCAGCGACCTCGAAAGTACTTATGACCAAGTTTTCAGCGAAATCCAAAGTGGGTCAAAATTTCGACTTCTCAGAAAAATGCAGTAAACTGAAAAACAGCAACATATGGAATTCGAATAAAATTGATCATCAAATATTTTTAACTCGGGTTTTTTGCACTCAAATCGCTAGATATGGATCCGGGATGGCTGCGTATGAGCCCAAAATCCCGGAAAATTGAGGTATTACAAAGTTACGGGGGAAACCCCAGACCTCATTTTTTCAGCAATTTTGAGAATTTTTCTTTTTGCTCTCCTGAGGTCGTTTTTTGGTCTTTAGAGCTCAAATTTTCACAGATTATGCTTATAAGACGCCTGCATCCGACGATGACCTCAGAGTTAAAATTATTGAAAATTTAAATTTTTAAAAAAAATTTATGTAAAAGTAAAATATGTGTGTCGGGCGGCATCTATATCGCACTTCTGGTCAAATTGTCGACCTGTTTTGGATTCCCAGTCCCCAAAAACACAAAGTACCAAAGTTTCAGCCTAGTACACCTTTTGGTTGTTGCGAAATTTTAAAGCAAATGCGACAGGGTAAAAAAGGTCATAACCAGATGTTTGATGCCCGATTAAGAGGTCAACGTCGCTCTCAAGGTAAATTTTCATATCGGATTCGTGATCAGCGTCCTCGAAAATACTTATATATTGATTTTCAAGTCAATCCATGAAGGGAAAATTTTGACCTCGAAAAACACCAAGGGTACCCTGGGAAATTTTTTCGGTCGAAAATCAAGTTCTCAGGATTTGATCCAAACTTCTCCCTAAATTATTATCGGAGTCACTGATCACGAATCCGATGTCAAAAGTGACCTTGACCTCGACCATGACCTCAAAATGTTTGATCGAAAATTTGGGCATGGCTTTGACCTTGTCGTAAGGTCAGAAGATAATATCGGACGACCTTGACCTTTTGATATGTGATGACCCATTGACCTTGGTGTTGATCTATGACCTTGACCTTGACCTTCGACCTCAAGATCAAATTTGCGATAGTGCATTCCGAATGTGGTATCGCATTTCTGACTCCAAGGTCAAAAATCAAGGCCAAGGTCATGGATCAACGCCCAGGTCATGGGGTCATCACATATCAAAAGGTCAAGGTCGTCCATTTATATCTTGTGACCTTTCGACAAGGTCAAAGTCATACGCCAATGTTCGGTACTCGATTTCAAGGTCAAGGTCAAGGTCAAGGTCAAATCTGACCTCATATTCGTAATTCCTAACCTCCAAAATACTTTAGAAGGAAGTTTGAGGTCAATCACTGAAGGTCGAATTTTCCAGTATACTCAGCCCTAGGCAAATTTTCAGTATTTCCAAAATTCTTTTAAAAAAAACTTAGGGACCTAGTTCAATTCCGATTGCTGAATCGTAATCAGATGGCTCAGAGCTATCAGCACACCAAATTTGGAAGGAATCGGTTTTTCGGCCGAAAAAAGTTCCAATATTTAACCTAGGCTTCAATGGACACTTTTTTTTCTATCAAACCAAAAATCTGTACAAAAAAAACTTAGGGTGCTAGGTCAGCGTGCAGTACATCAAATAAAAGCCCATGGTTTAAACTTTTTTTTATATTTTTTTGAGTGTTCAACAATGTGGGCGAGCAGAACGCCGCCCCTTTCTCTACGCCGCCCCTTTCTCTAAATAAATTCCAATATTTAACCTGTGCTTCAATGGACGCTTTTTTCTATCAAACCAATGCAAATTTTGACCTCGGATTCGTGATCAGTGACCTCAAAAACCTATACACACAAAATTTGAGACGATTCCATGAAGGTTGAAATTTGACCTCCAAAAATTACTTAGTGAAAATTTGGTTGGAAATTTTTTTGTCACCGATTGACCTCAAACTTCGCTCTAAAGCTATATAGAGGTCAGAGGTCACGAACCTGAGGTCGGATTTGACCTTGACCTCGACTTTGACCTCAAAATATCTGATCGAAAATTTGGGTATGACTTTGACCTTGTCGTAAGGTCACAGGATAATATCGAACGACCTTGACCTTTTGATATGTAATGACTCCATGACCTGGACGTTGACACATGACCTTGACCTTGACCTTTGACCTTAGGGTCAGAAATGCGATACCACAATCGGAATACACTATTGCAAATTTGATTTTGAGGTCAAAGGTCAAGGTCAAGGTCATAGATCCACACCAAGGTCAATGGGTCATCACATGTCAAAAAGGTCAAGGTCGTCCGATATTATCTTCTGACCTTACGACAAGGTCAAAGTCATGCCCAAATTTTCGATCAAACATTTTAAGGTCAAGGTCGAGGTCAAGGTCACTTTTGACATCGGATTCGTGATCAGTGACCCCGATAATAGTTTAGGGAGAAGTTTGGATCAAATCCTGAAAACTTGATTTTCGACCCTTGGCGTTTTTCGAGGTCAAAATTTTCCCTTCATGGATTGACTTGAAAATCAATATATAAGTATTTTCGAGGACGCTGATCACGAATCCGATATGAAAATTTATCTTGAGAGCGACCTTGACCTCTTAATCGGGCATCAAACATCTGGTTATGACCTTTTTTACCCTGTCGCATTTGCTTTAAAATTTCGCAACAACCAAAAGGTGTACTATGCTGAAACTTTGGCACTTGTGTTTTTGGGGACTGGGAATCCAATACAGGTCGACAATTTGACCGGAAGTGCGATATAGATGCCGCCCAACACACATATTTTACTTTTACATACATTTTTTTAACAAATTTAAATTTTCAATAATTTTAACTCTGAGGTCATCGTCGGATGCAGGCGTCTTATAAGCATAATCTGTGAAAATTTGAGCTCTAAAGACCAAAAAACGACCTCAGGAGAGCAAAAATTCTCAAAATTGCTGAAAAAATGAGGTCTGGGGTTTCCCCCGTAACTTTGTAATACCTCAATTTTCCGGGATTTTGGGCTCATACGCAGCCATCCCGGATCCATATCTAGCGATTTGAGTGCAAAAAACCCGAGTTAAAAATATTTGATGATCAATTTTATTCGAATTCCATATGTTGCTGTTTTTCAGTTTACTGCATTTTTCTGAGAAGTCGAAATTTTGACCCACTTTGGATTTCGCTGAAAACTTGGTCATAAGTACTTTCGAGGTCGCTGATCACGATGGCGAGGTCAGATTTTCTGATGAGCTTGACCTTGACCTCGAAATTTGATCGAGAATGTCCTGCGCCCACATTTTCAGACCTTAAGATCTGGAATTCCATGAGGTTGTTCCGTTGAGGTCAGTCTAGCTATTGCGTGAAAAAAATTTGAAAACCCCGCTACGGAAATTTGAAAAACGAGGGTTTTTCGCCCGCCGACAAGTGCTAGATGAGGTCACTTTTTATACGTAGAATTCGTCGGCTGTTACTGTCAACAGGGTTTCATGCGCCGACTCATAATATGAGGTCATTGACCGCAAAAATTTCGATCTGTAAATTTTTCGTGAAAAACCCTGTGAAAATAGAGAAAATAAAAAATGAGCAGATGGCGCTGCGCACCCTGATATCGGCTACTAGACCACATTTTGCTAGCTAAAAAGGGTGCCATTGGATTCCCCGACCTCGAAAACCGTGTTCCCATGTCTTACGGTTACGGTTGAGGTCATTTTTGACCTCAATAAATGATCTCGAAAAATGGTACAGCAAGATGCTATTTAACTTATAAGTAGATTTTGTCGGGGCTTAGAAATCTACATGGTTTGCAATTCTGACAACAGGGTTTTATCCATCCACACTAGTTTTGAGTTTTCTGACCTCGAAATTTCGATCTGCAAAATTTTTGTGAAAAACCCTGTGAAAATAGAGAAAATAAAAAATGAGCAGATGGCGCTGCGCACCCTGATATCGGCTACTAGACCACATTTTGCTAGCTAAAAAGGGTGCCATTGTATTCCCCGACCTCGAAAACCGTGTTCTAATACTTTAGCCTTTTTATTTAGGGCATTTTTGACCTCGAAAATTGATCTCCCAAATGGTGCCACAATCGCTACTTATAAGCGTCATTGTCGGCAATAAATTTTTTGAAATAGCAGGGCTTGACCACAAAAGGTCATAAATTATGTAATGCTAGGTCAAGAATTACAATTTCGAGATCAGATATCAAAACCCGGTTGATTTCGTATTGTATGCGATTCACATTTGGCTGTCAAAGGATTCCTATAGCTAGCATTCGTCGCGGTTATGTAAAGTGCGAGGGTTTTGCGTCCCTGATAGGCAGGGGTGGTGACCACCCGCGTAGTAACACCCCATGGGGTGACAGGGTTAAAACCACTCTAACATAGAAAATTTATACGCGACGATCTACAACTTAACACTATAGCTAGCATTCGGCGCACGAGCGAAGACAACAGCGGATGCGTCCTTTTCGAATTTTGCCGACTTAATGTAAGTCGACTTGTCGCCTTTTATTGAATAAATCGACTCACCGTTAAGTCGTCTTGTCGAGTTTTTATACACAAGTCGACTTAATGTAAGTCGACTTGTCGCCTTTTATTGAATAAATCGACTCACCATTAAGTTGTCTTGTCGAGTTTTAATGCACAAGTCGACTTAATGTAAGTCGACAAGTCGCCTTTTATTGAATAAATCGACTTACAGTAAGTTGTCTTGCCATGATGTAGTGAGAAAATCGATTTCATGTAAGTCGCCATCACGTAAATCGACTTAATGTTAAGTCGCCTTGTCGCTTTTAAATATAAGACAATTTATGGTATGTCGACAAGGCATAATAAATAAGACAATATCGTGATATAAGTAAACAAGTCGACTAATTGGAGACGACATGACGGGATATAAGTCGTCAAGTCGACATCGGTATGTGGACAAGTCGACATATATAGGTCGACTTCGCGATCATATCGAAAGATGTCGTGTGCACCAATGCGCTTCCGTAATTCTGACTTGATGGACTTTATCTAAGTCGGCTTGTCGCCTTTTATTGAATAAATCGACTCACCATTAAGTCGTCTTGTCGAGTTTTAATACACAAGTCGACTTTATCTAAGTCGGCTTGTCGCCTTTTATTGAATAAATCGACTCACCATTAAGTCGTCTTGTCGAGTTTTAATACACAAGTAGGTTTAATGTAAGTCGGCTTGTCGCCTTTTATTGAATAAATCGACTCACCATTAAGTCGCCTTGTCGAGTTTTGATACACAAGTCGACTTAATGTGTGCCATCAACGTGCTGTTGATTTTGCTACTCTTTGAGTGTAATTTTCAACACTTAGAGTTTTCGAAAATTACACCCAAAGAGTAACAAAATCAACACTTGAAAGAGCAGTCACGCTTAAACTGATACGCTTAAAGCGATATCTACTTTACTTTAGCTTTGAGAGTGTATAATAATATTGCTTCACTGCACCTTTTTATTCGTGTTTTTACATATTTTCCACTTAGCAACCCGACAGATGTAATTTACTCTCCCGAAATAAGCAGTTGTAAACGAATACGTCGATAACTACGGTGGCCCATTAGGGCCATTGATGTTTTCTTTTGATTTCCTATGTTTTTCTTCTATTTTCGAAGAAACCAACTTAATTTTCTAGGTTTTCTTTGTATTTTCCAAGAAATCAATTGAATTTTCAGCGAATTCATAGCAATATTCTGCGAATTTCCCGTCTTCGACGACGTAAAAACAGAGACAAAGTCGAAGAAAAACCTAATAAATTCTTGAAAAACGCCAAATACAATTTCCTCCGCGGATATAATATTTTCTCCGCGGATATAATATTTCCTCCGCGGATATAATCATTTCCTCCGCGGATATAATCATTTCCGATATAATATTTCCTCCGCGGATATAATCATTTCCTCCGCGGAGGAAATCCACTTGACTTGAGTACTAGAAAGACGGCAAATTCATTAGCATTTTTGAGGCTGAGGAGTGAGGCTGATGTGGAGGTGACGTCACGATAGCGTCACTATGACGTCACATCCGGTGACATCCGGATCAAAGGTCACATCCGGTCACGTGGCAACCGGGTCACTTCCTGTGACGTCACGATGGCGTCATTATGACGTCACATCCGGTGATATCCGGGTCAAAGGTCACATCCGGTCACGTGGCATCCGGTAACATCCGGGTCACTTCCTGTGACGTCGCTTCCGGTCACCTGGCGGCCCAGCAAGAGTTATCTGCCCCTACCTAAGACCCCAGTGACTTCCAATGTTAGTCTCATGCAGGTATGGGAAAGGGGTGGTCATATCTTTTTTCTTGTGGATTTTACTATGGGTTGTGGCACCTTGATTTCTTCATCTCCAGCTGTAGAACACGATGGTTCTCGAAGCCATGCGTTGACTTTTTTTGAAAAGTGCTGATGACACATGCGCAGTAGACAGGCAGATCGAGGTGGACAGGGTCGAAATTTTTTGGGTCACCGATTCCTTTCAAATTTGGTGAGCTGATAGTACTCACCTAGCTGATTACGAATCTGCAATCAGAATTGACGTAGGTTTTTTTTAAAAGAATTTTTGAAATACTGAAAATTTGCAATCTATACCTTGGGGCTGAAATGGTCTGAAAAATTCGACCTTCACCGATTGACCTCAAACTTCGCACTAAAGTTTACTGTAGGTCGTAGGTCACGAACATGAGGTCAGATTTGACCTTGACCTTGACCTTCATATTAAAATGGCGATTCGAAAATTTGGGTATGACTTTGACCTTGGCGGAAGGTAACAAGATATTGTCAGACGACCTTGACCTTTTGATATGTGATGACCCCTTGACCTCTGCGCTCACCCATGACATCGAACTTGACCTTTGGGCTTGGGTTCAAAAATGCGATAGTACAATTGGAATGCACTATCGCAAATTTTACCTTGAGGTCAGAGGTCAAGGTCATTAGTCAACTCAGAGGTTACGGAGTCGTCACATATCAAAAGGTCAAGGTCGTCCGACAATATCTTGTGACCTTGCGCTAAGGTCAAAGTCATACCCAAATTTTCTAATCGAGATTTTGATATGAAGGTCAAGATCAAGGTCAAAACTGACATCAGATTCGTGACCTCTGACTCCGATATAGGTTTAGGGCAAAGTTTGAGGTCAATTGGTGACAGCAAAAATTCTGACAAAAATTTCGCTTAGGTGTTTTTGGAGGTCAAGTTTCAACCTTCACCGAATGACCTCAAATTATGTGTATATAGGTTTTCAAGGTCCCTGATCACGAATCTGAGGTCAAAATTTGGATTGGTTTGATACCAAAAAAAGTGTCCATGGAAGCCTAGGTTAAGTATTGGAATTTTCAAAAATCGGTAAAAAAAAAGATCGGTCGATTCCGACCGCAGTTTCGTTATCAGCTAGATCCATACTCTTACCACACCAAATTTGGAAGGAATCGGTGAAACAACATTTTCATCCTATACCTTGTGCTAAAATGGTCTGAAAAATTCGGCCTTGACCGATTGACCTCAAACTCCACACTAAAGTATACTGTAGGTCGTAGGTCACGAATATGAGGTCAGATTTGACCTTGATGGCGATTCGAAAATTTGGGTATGACTTTGACCTTAGCGCAAGGTCACAAGAAATTGTCGGACGACCTTGACCTTTTGATATGTGATGACCCTGTGACCTATACGTTGATCTATGTCCTCGACCTTGACTTTTGACTCAAGGTCGAAATTTGAGATGGTACATTTTGATTGTACTACCGCATTTTCTAGCCCGAGGTCAGAGTTCAAGGTCGATGAGATAGGTCAATGCAAAAGCCATGGGGTCATCACATAGCAAAAGGTCAAGGTCGTCCGCCTATATCTTGTGACCTACCGACTAGGCGGAAGTCATACCCAAATGTTCGATATTCCATTTCAATGTCAAGGTCGAGGTCAAGGTCAATTCTGACCGCGGATTCGTAATCAGGAACCTCGAAAACCTATATACACATAATTTGAGCTCATTCGGTGAAGGTTGAAACTTGACCTCCAAAAACACCTAAGGGTGACTGACCCCTTCGCCACATTTTGGTCGAAATTTTTGCTGTCACCGATTGACCTCAAACTTTGCCCTAAACATATATCGGGATCAGAGGTCACGAATCTGAGGTCAGATTTGACCTTAACCTTGACCTTCATATCAAAATGGCGATTAGAAAATTTGGGTATGACTTTGACCTTAGCGCAAGGTCACAAGATATTGTCGGACGACCTTGACCTTTTGATATGTGACGACCCCGTAACCTATGAGTTGACTAATGACCTTGACCTTGACCTCTGACCTCAAGGTAAAATTTGTGATAGAGCATTCCGATTGTACTATCGCATTTTTAAACCCAAGGTCAAAGGCCAAGTTCGATGTCATGGGTCAACGCAGAGGTCATGGAGTCATCACATATCAAAAGGTCAAGGTCGTCTGACAATATCTTGTTACCTTGCGCCAAGGTGAAAATCATACCCAAATTTTCGAATCGCCATTTTGATATGAAGGTCAAGGTCAAGGTCAAATCTGACCTCATATTCGTGACCTACGACCTCCAGTATACTTTCGTGCGAATTTTTAGGTCAATCGGTCGAGGCCGAATTTTTCAGACCATTTTAGCCCAAGGTATAGATGGCAAATTTTCAATATTTCAAAAATTCTTTTAAAAGAGACCTTAGAGACCTACGTCAATTCTGATTGCAGATTCGTAATCAGCTAGGTGAGTACTATCAGCTCACCAAATTTAAAAGGAATCGGTGACCCTAAAAATTTCGACCCCGTCCACCTCGATCTGCCTGTCTACTGCGCATGTCATCAGCACTTTTCAAAAAAAGTCAACGCATGGCTTCGAGAACCACCGTGTTCTACAGCTGGAGATGAAGAAATCAAGGTGCCACAACCCATAGTAAAATTCACAAGAAAAAAGATATGACCACCCCTTTCCCATACCTGCATGAGATTAATATTGGAAGTCACCGGGGTCTTAGGTAGGGGCAGATAACTCTTGCTGGGCCGCCAGGTGACCGGAAGCGACGCCACAGGAAGTGACCCGGATGTTACCGGATGCCACGTGACCGGATGTGACCTTTGACCCGGATGTCACCGGATGTGACGTCATAATGACGCCATCGTGACGTCACAGGAAGTGACCCGGTTGCCACGTGACCGGATGTGACCTTTGATCCGGATGTCACCGGATGTGACGTCATAGTGACGCCATCGTGACGTCACCTGCACATCAGCCTCACTCCTCAGCCTCAAAAATGCTAATGAATTTGCCGTCTTTCTAGTACTCAAGTCACGTGGATTTCCTCCGCGGAGGAAATTAATTATATCCGCGGAGGAAATATTATATCCGCGGAGGAAATATTATATCCGCGGAGGAAATATATATCCGCGGAGGAAATGATTATATCCGCGGAGAAAATATTATATCCGCGGAGGAAATGTTATATCCGCGGAGGAAATGATTATATCCGAGGAGGAAATATTATATCCGCGGAGGAAATATTATATCCGCGGAGGAAATGATTATATCCGCGGAGGAAATATTATATCCGCGGAGGAAATATTATATCCGCGGAGGAAATGATTATATCCGCGGAGGAAATATTATATCCGCGGAGGAAATATTATATCCGCGGAGGAAATGATTATATCCGCGGAGGAAATATTATATCCGCGGAGGAAATATTATATCCGCGGAGGAAATGATTATATCCGCGGAGGAAATATTATATCCGCGGAGGAAATATTATATCCGCGGAGGAAATATTATATCCGCGGAGGAAATTATATTTGGTGTTTTTCAAGAATTTCATAGGTTTTTCTTCGACTTTGTCTCTGTTTTTACGTCGTTGAACACGGAAAATTCGCAGATATTGCTATGAATTCGCTGAAAATTCAGTTGATTTCTTGGAAAATACAAAGAAAATCTAGAAAATTAAGTTGGTTTCTTCGGAAATAGAAGAAAAACATAGGAAATCGAAAGAAAACGACAATGGCCCTAACGGGCCACCGTACATGCCCGCCATTTTTAATTTACACATGATTCCCTGCTCAAAGGAATAAGCAAATGACCTGCAAAATAACCCCAATATCGTCTTAAAACTAGAAAAGTCGACTTACGCAAAGTTGACAAAGCCATTTAAAGAAGCTAAGTCGACTTATATAAAAAAAATTAACATGACAAGTCGACTTTTACCAAGTCGACTTATTGCGATTATCGCGACGTGTCGACTTTTATCAAGTCGACTTATTGCGTTTATTACAACAAGTTGACTTAAGAAATGCGGCATGACGAGTTAACAAAAAGTCAACTTAATTTGTAACATTTAAGGCAACATGCATATTTGTCAACATTCCGATAATTACGCAGCAACACGGCATAATTTATCACGACATATCTACATATAAGGTGAAAGTCAACTTGCGTATGTCATCATACCGCAATAAAAAGACGATATGTCGACATAAATTAAGCCAACAATTCCGATAAATTATGTCGACAAATCGACATAACAATGACGATATGTGAATGGCACTCAGGTACGGAAACGCATTAGGGTCACGAGTTGGTGAGACGACTCGCGACTTATCGACTTGACAACTTGGCGACTTGCCCCGTTTCTTTGAGGCAAGTCGACTTGTTCTTGTCGACTTGACGCTTTATATTTCAACAAGTTGACATACCAAAGGTTTACTTGTTGTTTTTTCTCGCAACAAGTCGACTTTCCACACCTCGACTTGTTTGCAAGTCGACTTTCGTCATGTCGACTTTTCGTTATCGATTAAAAAGTCGACTTTCCACAAGTTGACCTTCCTAGTTATTTCGCAACAAGTCGACTTGTAAAATGCCGACTAGTGCAGTCATTTTGCGACAAGTCGACTAATCACAAGTCGACTTGTATGAGTATTTTCCAACAAGTCGTCTTATCAAAAGTCAACTTTGGGACAAGTCGACTTCATTGAAATCGACTTGTGTAGCTATTTTCCAACAAGTCGACATGTCTTAGTATTTCGTCCCAAGTTTCACACTGCACAAAATGATACAATATGAACAGACTATCCGATGACTACTGAACTGTGTGTGATAAGGACGCATGTTATTGTATTTCAGAATTCAGAATTTCTTTGCAAAGTTATCCTTGTTGTAGTTCTTGTTTACCAATAATTGTTTACTTTTGATAAATTCACACAAATTGTTCAGGTATTCCTGTAAATTTGTATGGTCACAATATGGTGGACGAATTGTAACGTCAGTTACTGGAATATTTTAATATACTGGCTAAAAATAAAATGAAGAGTCATGTTCTTTCACTTCCTAGATCTGTTGCCTGACATATCGTGAATATTTTCTAATTAAACGTTTTGTGTTTCACGTGGCCGTTTGAAGACAAATTGATGAGAAGAAAACATAGTTTTTGATGATGTCCGTTTGGTGTAGTTTCAAGTTGATCATGCTGACTTAGGAATTAATATGAAAAGAAGTTTGGCATCTCATTGAGTAGACATTGGTCATGGTATGTGTGGGCCAAAACATCTTTGGCCTATGTAGATATCTGTAGTTTAAAAATAAATTTAAATTCACAAAAACCTGTCAAAATATAATGTAAGTTACAGTGGAATGACCCATCCCATTGACTTGAAAACGGTTAATATTTTATCTGCTCTCTGCAAAGTCGACTTTTGATAAGGCGACTTGTTGCGAAATACTAAGACAAGTCGACTTGTTGCGAGTTGACTTGTTGCAAAATAGCTACACAAGTCGATTTCAATGAAGTCGACTTGTCCCAAAGTTGACTTTTGATAAGACGACTTGTTGGGAAATACTCATACAAGTCGACTTGTGATTAGTCGACTTGTCGCAAAATGACTGCACAAGTCGGCATTTTACAAGTCGACTTGCTGCGAAATAACTGCGAAGGTCGACTTGTGGAAAGTCGACTTTTTAATCGAGAACGAAAAGTCGACATGACGAAAGTCGACTTGCAAACAAGTCGAGGTGTGGAAAGTCGACTTGTTGCGAGAAAACACAACAAGTAACCTTTTGGTATGTCGACTTGTTGAATATAAAGCGTCAAGTCGACAAAAACAAGTCGACTTGCCCCGCTTCTTTGAGGCAAGTCGATTTGTTGTCAAGTCGATAAGTCGCGAGTCGTCTCACCAACTCGTGACTACGGAAGCGCCTGAGTGCCATTCACATAACGTCTTTGTTAAGTCGATTTGTCGACTTAATTTATCGGTATGCCGTCTTATCGGGATAATTTATGTCAACTTATCCGACTTTTCTAGACTTGTCGACATCTTTTAAGTCAACATATTGCATTTTATTGGCATGTTGACATAAATTATTCTGACTTTATGGACATGTTGACTAAATTTATGTTGACTTTTCTACTTAAAATGAAAAACTGATTTGATTTATGTCGCTTTATTTATGTTAACGAGACAAGTCGACTTCGCTGTTGTCAACTTAATATAATATTGTGCTTGTGGTTTGTCGACTTGGTAAGATATATACGCTATGGCGTCTTCCATTAAGACGATTAGTTGTTGTTAAATTGACTTGTCGTTTTGATTGATGCCGACATATCCTCCTAAAGTCGACAAAGCGAAATTCTCAAAAACGACTTGTTGTCTTAAATCAAGTCGACTTATCATGTCGAATATGGTAAGTCGACTCACTATATGTCGACTTGTCTACAAAAAATCACTTATGTGTGTGCTATCAACGTGCTGTTGATTTTGCTACTCTTTGGGTGTAATTTCAACACCAAAGAGTAACAAAATCAACACTTAAAAGAGTCACGCTTAATTTGATACGCTTAAAGTGATATCTACTTTACTTTAGCTTTGAGAGTGTATAATAATATTGCTTCACTGCACCTTTTTATTCGTGTTTTTTACATATTTTCCACTTAGCAACCCGACAGATGTAATTTACTCTCCCGAAATAAGCAGTTGTAAACGAATACGTCGATAACTACGGTGGCCCATTAGGGCCATTGATGTTTTCTTTTGATTTCCTATGTTTTTCTTCTATTTTCGTAGAAACCAACTTAATTTTCTAGGTTTTCTTTGTATTTTCCAAGAAATCAACTGAATTTTCAGCGAATTCATAGCAATATTCTGCGAATTTCCCGTCTTCGACGACGTAAAAACAGAGACAAAGTCGAAGAAAAACCTAAGAAATTCTTGAAAAACACCAAATACAATTTCCTCCGCGGATATAATATTTCCTCCGCGGATATAATCATTTCCTCCGCGGATATAATATTTCCTCCGCGGATATAATATTTCCTCCGCGGATATAATCATTTCCTCCGCGGATATAATATTTCCTCCGCGGATATAATCATTTCCTCCGCGGATATAATATTTCCTCCGCGGATATAATCATTTCCTCCGCGGATATAATCATTTCCTCCGCGGATATAATCATTTCCTCCGCGGAGGAAATCCACTTGACTTGAGTACTAGAAAGACGGCAAATTCATTAGCATTTTTGAGGCTGAGGAGTGAGGCTGATGTGGAGGTGACGTCACGTTGGCCAGCAGAAGGCGGCCCATTTTTCTACATGGGGTGTTTTTAGCAATGCAGTGGCAAATTCTACATGTAACGCCGACCCCTAGCATGTTGTGACCGCGAGTTTGCGACACGCATTGCACACACAAACATGATTCGCACCTCTATGGATAGCCGAAGAAATGTAGTTGTGCATAGAGGTATGGGTTTATGTTTTCCAATTAAAATCTCGCAAGCCAAGGTCAAAAGTTAATTTTTGAACTCATTTCGGTACTTTTTCGGTCGAAATTTTTTGTGTCACCGATTCCTTTCAAATTTGGTGAGCTGATAGTACTAACCTAGCTGATTACGAATCTGCTATCAGAATTTTTAAAAGGAATTTTTGAAATACTGAAAATTTGCCATCTATACCTTGAGCTAAAATGGTCTGAAAAATTCGGCCTTGACCGATTGACCTCAAACTTCGCACTAAAGTATACTGAAGGTCGTAGGTCACGAATATGAGGTCAGATTTGACCTTGACCTTGAGCTTCATATTAAAATGGCGATTCGAAAATTTGGGTATGAATTTGACCTTGGCGCAAGGTAACAAGATATTGTCAGTCGACCTTGACCTTTTGATATGTGATGACTCCATGACCTCTGCGTTGACCCATGACATCGAACTTGACCTTTGACCTTGGATTTAAAAATGCGATAGTACAATCGGAATGTACTATCGCAAATTTTACCTTGAGGTCAGAGGTCAAGGTCAAGGTCATTAGTCAACTCAGAGGTAACGGGGTCGTCACATATCAAAAGGTCAAGGTCGTCCGACAATATCTTGTGACCTTGCGCTACGGTCAAAGTCATACCCAAATTTTTAAAAGGAATTTTTGAAATACTGAAAATTTGCCATCTATACCTTGAGCTAAAATGAGCTTGCGCTACGGTCAAAGTCATACCCAAATTTTCTAATCGAGATTTTGATATGAAGGTCAAGGTCAAGGTCAAAACTGACCTCAGATTCGTGACCTCTGACCCCGATATAGGTTTAGGGCAAAGTTTGAGGTCAATCGGTGACAGCAAAAATTTCGACCAAAATTCCCTTAAGTGTTTTTGGAGGTCAAGTTTCAACCTTCACCGAATGACCTCAAATTATGTGTATATAGGTTTTCGAGGTCCCTGATCACGAATCCGCGGTCAGAATTGACCTTGACCTCGACGTTGACCTTGAAATGGAATATCGAACATTTGGGTATGACTTCCGCCTAGTCGGAAGGTCACAAGATATAGGCAGACGACCTTGACCTTTTGATATGTGACGACCCCGTAAACTCTGAGTTGACTAATGACCTTGACCTTGACCTCTGACCTCAAGGTAAAATTTGCGATAGTGCATTCCGATTGTACTATCGCATTTTTAAACCCAAGGTCAAAGGTCAAGTTCGATGTCATGGGTCAACGCAGAGGTCATGGAGTCATCACATATCAAAAGTTCAAGGTCATCTGACAATATCTTGTTACCTTGCGCCAAGGTCAAAGTCACACACAAATTTTCGAATCGCCATTTTGATATGAAGGTCAAGGTCAAGGTCAAATCTGACCTCATATTCGTAACCTACGACCTCCAATATACTTTAGTGCGAAGTTTGAGGTCAATCGGTTAAGGCCGAATTTTTCAGACCATTTTAGCCCAAGGTATAGGATGAAAATGTTGTTTCACCGATTCCTTCCAAATTTGGTGTGGTAAGAGTATGGATCTAGCTGATAACGAAACTGCGGTCGGAATCGATCTAGGGCCCTAAGTTTTTTTTTACCGATTTTTGAAAATTCCAATACTTAACCTAGGCTTCAATGGACACTTTTTTTTGTATCAAACCAATCCAAATTTTGACCTCGGATTCGTGATCAGGGACCTCGAAAACCTATATACACTTAATTTGAGGTCATTCGGTGATGGTTGAAACTTGACCTCCAAAAACACCTAAGGGCACCCTTAGCGAAATTTTGGTCGAAATTTTTGCTGTCACCGATTGACCTCAAACTTTGCCTTAAACCTATATCGGAATCAGCGGTCACGAATCTGAGGTCAGTTTTGACCTTGACCTTGACCTTCATATCAAAATCTCGATTAGAAAATTTGGGTATGACTTTGACCTTAGCGCAAGGTCACAAGATATTGTCGGACGACCTTGAACTTTTGATATGTGATGACCCGATGAACTCTGAGTTGATCCATGACCTTGATCTTGACCTCTGACCTCAAGGTAAAATTTGCGATAGTGCATTCCAATTGTACTATCGCATTTTTAAACGCAAGGCCAAAGGTCAACTTCGATGTCATGGGTCAACGCAGAGGTCATGGGGTCATCACATATCAAAAGGTCAAGGTCGTCTGACAATATCTTGTTACCTTGCGCCAAGGTCAAAGTCATACCCTAATTTTCAAATCGCCATTTTAATATGAAGGTCAAGGTCAAGGTCAAATCTGATCTCATATTCGTGACCTACGACCTCCAGTATACTTTAGTGCGAAGTTTGAGGTCAATCGGTGAAGGTCGAATTTTTCAGACCATTTCAGCCCCAAGGTATAGATGGCAAATTTTCAGTATTTCAAAAATTCTTTTAAAAACAACTTAGAGACCTACGTCAATTCTGATTGCAGATTCGTAATCAGCTAGGTGAGTACTATCAGCTCACCAAATTTGAAAGGAATCGGTGACCCAAAAAATTTCGACCCAGTCCACCTCGATTCAAAAAAAGTCAACGCATGGCTTCGAGAACCATCGTGTTCTACAGCTGGAGATGAAGAAATCAAGGTGCCACAACCCATAGTAAAATCCACAAGAAAAAAGATATGGCCACCCCTTTCCCATACCTGCATGAGATTAACATTGGAAGTCACTGGGGTCTTAGGTAGGGGCAGATAACTCTTGCTGGGCCGCCAGGTGAACGGAAGCGACGTCACAGGAAGTGACCCGGATGTTACCGGATGCTACGTGACCGGATGTGGCCTTTGACCCGGATGTCACCGGATGTGACGTCATAGTGACGCCATCGTGACGTCACCTGCACATCAGCCTCACTCCTCAGCCTCAAAAATGCTAATGAATTTGCCGTCTTTCTAGTACTCAAGTCACGTGGATTTCCTCCGCGGAGGAAATTAATTATATCCGCGGAGGAAGTATTATATCCGCGGAGGAAATTATATTTGGTGTCTTTCAAGAATTTCATAGGTTTTTCTTCGACTTTGTCTCTGTTTTTACGTCGTTGAACACGGAAAATTCGCAGAATATTGCTATGAATTCGCTGAAAATTCAGTTGATTTCTTGGAAAATACAAAGAAAATCTAGAAAATTAAGTTGGTTTCTTCGGAAATAGAAGAAAAACATAGGAAATCGAAAGAAAACGACAATGGCCCTAACGGGCCACCGTACATGCCCGCCATTTTTAATTTACACATGATTCCCTGCTCAGAGGAATAAGCAAATGACCTGCAAAATAACCCCAATATGATAAGCTAAAATTGCATTATTTATGACTACTTATCGTCTTAAAACTAGAAAAGTCGACTTACGCAAAGTTGACAAAGCCATTTAAAGAAGCTAAGTCGACTTATATAAAAAAATTTAACATGACAAGTCGACTTTTACCGAGTCGACTTATTGCGATTATCGCGACGTGCCGACTTTTATTAAGTCGACTTATTGCGTTTATTCCAACAAGTTGACTTAAAAAAAGTGGCATGACGAGTTAACAGAAAGTCAACATAATTTGTAACATTTAAGGCAACATGCATATTTGTCAACATTCCGATAATTACGCATCAACACGGCATAATTTATTACGACATATCTACATATAAGGTGAAAGTCAACTTGCGTATGTCATCATACCGCAATAAAAAGACGATATGTCGACATAAATTAAGTCAACAAATCCGATAAATTATGTCGACAAATCGACTTAACAAAGACGATATGTGAATGGCACTCAGGCGCTTCCGTACGTGACCCTAATGCGTTTCCGTACTCAGGCGCTTCCGTAGTACGGAGCCGCATATTGTGCACCAGTTCATAGATGTTACTCGACAAGTCGACTGGACATATGACGACTTGACGCGTTGTTTTTGACGACTTGACGCGTTATTTTGACGACTTGCACCACTTCTTTCGTAACATAACGACTTGCTTAAGTCGTCTTGCCGAGTTTTTCACATCAAGTCGCCTTTCATTAAGACGACATATTGCCTAAGTCGACTTCCTTTAAGTCGACTTGTGAACAAGTGGAATTCAACAAAGTCGACTGAAAAAAAAAGACGAATACATTATGTCGGCTTGACTACTTACAACACGACAAGTCGTTCTATGTATAACGACTTGCCGACTTTTACAAGTCAACTTCTCGCGATATACCGTTATATGTCGACTTTTAAGAAGTCGACTTAATACGGAAGCGCATTGATGCACACGACATCTTTCGATATGATCGCGAAGTCGACCTATATATGTCGACTTGTCCACATACCGATGTCGACTTGACGACTTATATCCCGTCATGTCGTCTCCAATTAGTCGACTTGTTTACTTATATCATGATATGTTGTCTTATTTATTATGCCTTGTCGACATACCATAAATTGTCTTATATTTAAAAGCGACAAGGCGACTTAACATTAAGTCGATTTATGTGATGGCGACTTACATGAAGTCGATTTTCTCACTACATCATGGCAAGACAACTTACTGTAAGTCGATTTATTCAATAAAAGGCGACTAGTCGACTTACATTAAGTCGACTTGTGCATTAAAACTCGACAAGACGACTTAATAGTAAGTCGATTTATTCAATAAAAGGCGACAAGTCGACTTACATTAAGTCGACTTGTGCATTAAAACTCGACAAGACGACTTAATGGTGAGTCGATTTATTCAATAAAAGGCGACAAGTCGACTTACATTAAGTCGACTTGTGTATAAAAACTCGACAAGACGACTTAACGGTGAGTCGATTTATTCAATAAAAGGCGACAAGTCGACTTACATTAAGTCGGCAAAATTCGAAAAGGAAGCATTCGCTGTTGTCTTCGCTCGTGCGCCGAATGCTAGCTATAGTGTTAAGTTGTAGATCGTCGCGTATATGTTAGAGTGGTTTTAACCCTGTCACCCCATGGGGTGTTACTACGGGGGTGGTCACCACCCCTGCCTATCAGGGACGCAAAACCCTCGCACTTTACATAACCGCGACGAATGCTAGCTATAGGAATCCTTTAACAGCCAAATGTGAGTCGCATACAATACGAAATCAACAGGGTTTTGATATCTGATCTCGAAATTGTAATTCTTGACCTAGCATTACATAATTTATGACCTTTTGTGGTCAAGCCCTGCTATTTCAAAAAATTTATTGCCGACAATGACGCTTATAAGTAGCGATTGTGGCACCATTTGGGAGGTCAATTTTCGAGGTCAAAAATGCCCTAAATAAAAAGGCTAAAGTATTAGAACACGGTTTTCGAGGTCGGAGAATACAATGGCACCCTTTTTAGCTAGCAAAAATGTGGTCTAGTAGCCGATATCAGGGTTCGCAGCGCCATCTGCTCATTTTTTATTTTCTCTATTTTCACAGGGTTATTCACGAAAAATTTACAGATCGAAATTTTTGCGGTCAATGACCTCATATTATGAGTCGGCGCATGAAACCCTGTTGACAGTAACAGCCGACGAATTCTACATATAAAAAGTGACCTCATCTAGCACTTGTCGGCGGGCGAAAAACCCTCGTTTTTCAAATTTCCGTAGCGGGGTTTTCAAATTTTGTTCACGCAATAGCTAGACTGACCTCAACGGAACAACCTCATGGAATTCCAGATCTTAAGGTCTTAAAATGTGGGCGCAGGACATTCTCGATGAAAGTTCGAGGTCAAGGGCAAGGTCATCAGAAAATCTGACCTCGCCATCGTGATCAGCGACCTCGAAAGTACTTATGACCAAGTTTTCAGCGAAATCCAAAGTGGGTCAAAATTTCGATTTCTCAGAAAAATGCAGTAAACTGGAATTCGAAAAAAATTTATCATCAAATATTTTTAACTCGGATTTTTTTGCACTCAAATCGCTAGATATGGATCCGGGATGGCTGCGTATGAGCCCAAAATCCCGGAAAATTGAGGTATTACAAAGTTACGGGGGAAACCCCAGACCTCATTTTTTCAGCAATTTTGGGAATTTTTCTTTTTGCTCTCCTGATATCGTTTTTTGTTCTTTAGAGCTCAAATTTTCACAGATTATGCTTATAAGACGCCTGCATCCGACGGTGACCTTAGAGTTAAAATTATTGAAAATTTAAATTTTTTAAAAAATTTTATGTAGAAGTAAAATATGTGTATCGGGCGGCATCTATATCGCACTTTCGGTCAAATTTTCGACCTGTATTGGATTTCCAGTCCCCAAAAACACAAAGTGCCAAAGTTTCAGCCTAGTACACCTTTTGGTTGTTGCGAAATTTTAAAGCAAATGCGACAGGGTAAAAAAGGTCATAACCAGATGTTTGATGCCCGATTAAGAGGTCAAGGTCGCTCTCAAGGTAAATTTTCATATCCGATTCGTGATCAGCGTCCTCGAAAATACTTATATATTGATTTTCAAGTCAATCCATGAAGGGAAAATTTTGACCTCGAAAAACGCCCTGGGAAATTTTTTCGGTCGAAAATCAAGTTTTCAGGATTTGATCCAAACTTCTCCCTAAAGTATTATCGGGGTCACTGATCACGAATTCGATGTCAAAAGTGACCTTGACCTCGACCTTGACCTCAAAATGTTTGATCGAAAATTTGGGCATGACTTTGACCTTGTCGTAAGGTCAGAAGATAATATCGGACGACCTTGACCTTTATGATATGTGATGACCCATTGACCTGGGCGTTGACCCATGACTTTGACCTTGACCTTTGACCTTAGGGTCAGAAATGCGATACCACAATCGGAATGCACTATCGCAAATTTGACCTTGAGGTCGAGAGTCAAGGTCAAGGTCATAGATCAACGCCAAGGTCACCGGGTCATCACATATCCAAAGGTCAAGGTCGTTCGATATTATCCTCTGACCTTACGACAAGGTCAAAGTCATACCCAAATTTTCGATCAGACATTTTGAGGTCAAGGTCGAGGTCAAGGTCAAATCCGACCTCAGATTCGTGACCTCTGACCTCCATATAGCTTTAGGGCGAAGTTTGAGGTCAATCGCTGACAAAAAAAGTTCCAACTAAATTTTCACTAATTTTCCTACCCTTAGGAATTTTTGGAGGTCAAAGTCAACCTTCATGGAATCGCCTCAAATTTTGTGTATATAGGTTTTTGAGGTCACTGATCACGAATCCGAGGTCAAACTTTGCATTGGGTTGATAAAAAAAAAAGTGTCCATTGAAGCACAGGTTAAATATTGAAATTTATGTAGAGAAAGGGGCGGCGTAGAGAAAGGGGCGGCGTTCTGCTCGCCCACATTGTTGAACACCCAAAAAATATTAAAAAAAAGTTTGAACCATGGGCTTTTATTTGATGTATTGCACGCTGACCTAGGACCCTAAGTTTTTTTTTTACAGATTTTGGTTTGATAGAAAAAAAAGTGTCCATTGAAGCCTAGGTTAAATATTGGAACTTTTTTCGGCCGAAAAACCGATTCCTTCCAAATTTGGTGTGCTGATAGCTCTGACCCATCTCATTACGAATCAGCAATCGGAATTGAACTAGGTCCCTAAGTTTTTTTTTAAAGAATTTTTGAAATACTGAAAATTTGCCTAGGGCTGAGTATACTGGAAAGTTCGACCTTCAGTGATTGACCTCAAACTTCCTTCTAAAGTATTTTGGAGGTCAGGAATTTCGAATATACGGTCAGATTTGACCTTGACCTTGACCTTGAAATCGAGTAACGAACATTGGCGTATGACTTTGACCTTGTCGAAAGGTCACAAGATATAAATGGACGACCTTGACCTTTTGATATGTGATGACCCCATGGCCTGGGCGTTGTTCCATGACCTTGGCCTTGATTTTTGACCTTAGGGTCAGAAAAGCGATATCACATTCGGAATGCACTATCGCAAATTTGACCTTGAAGTTAAAGGTCAAGGTCAAGGTCATAGATCAACACCAAGGTCAATGGGTCATCACATATCATAAAGGTCAAGGTCGTCCGATATTATCTTCTGACCTTACGACAAGGTCAAAGTCATGCCCAAATTTTCGATCAAACATTTTGAGGTCAAGGTCGAGGTCAAGGTCACTTTTGACATCGGATTCGTGATCAGTGACCCCGATAATACTTTAGGGAGAAGTTTGGATCAAATCCTGAAAACTTGATTTTCGACCGAAAAAATTTCCCAGGTACCTTGGCGTTTTTCGAGGTCAAAATTTTCCCTTCATGGATTGACTTGAAAATCAATATATAAGTATTTTCGAGGACGCTGATCACGAATCCGATATGAAAATTTACCTTGAGAGCGACCTTGACCTCTTAATCGGGCATCAAACATCTGGTTATGACCTTTTTTACCCTGTCGCATTTGCTTTAAAATTTCGCAACAACCAAAAGGTGTACTAGGCTGAAACTGTGGAACTTTGTGTTTTTGTGGACTGGGAATCCAATACAGGTCGAAAATTTGACCGGAAGTGCGATATAGATGCCGCACGACACAAATATTTTACTTTTACATACATTTTTTTTAAAAATTTAAATTTTCAATAATTTTAACTCTGAGGTCACCGTTTGAGAAAATTTGAGCTCTAAAGACCAGAAAACGACCTCAGGAGAGCAAAAAGAAAAATTCTCAAAATTGCTGAAAAAATGAGGTCTGGGGTTTCCCCCGTAACTTTGTAATACCTCAATTTTCCGGGATTTTGGGCTCATACGCAGCCATCCCGGATCCATATCTAGCGATTTGAGTGCAAAAAACCCGAGTTAAAAATATTTGATGATAAATTTCTTTTGAATTCCATATGTTGCTGTTTTTCAGTTTACTGCATTTTTCTGAGAAGACGAAATTTTGACCCACTTGGGATTTCGCTGAAAACTTGGCCATAAGTACTTTCGAGGTCGCTGATCACGAATCCGATGTCAAAAGTGACCTTGACCTCGACCTTGACCTCAAAATGTCTGATCGAAAATTTGGGCATGACTTTGACCATGTCGTAAGGTCAGAAGATAATATCGGACGACCTTGACCTTTTCATATGTGATGACCCATTGACCTTGGTGTTGATCTATGACCTTGACCTTGACCTTCGACCTCAAGATCAAATTTGTGATAGTGCATTCCGAATGTGATATCGCATTTCTGACCCCAAGGCCAAAAATCAAGGCCAAGGTCATGGATCAACGCCCAGGCCATGGGGTCATCACATATCAAAAGGTCAAGGTCGTCCATTTATATCTTGTGACCTTCCGGGTCAAGGTCGTCCATTTATATCTTGTGACCTTCCGACAAGGTCAAAGTCATACGCCAATGTTCGGTACTCGATTTCAAGATCAAGGTCAAGGTCAAATCTGACCTCATATTCGTAATTCCTGACCTCCAAAATACTTTAGTAGGAAGTTTGAGGTCAATCACTGAAGGTCGAATTTTCCAGTATACTCAGCCCTAGGCAAATTTTCAGTATTTCAAAAATTCTTTAAAAAAACTTAGGGACCTAGTTCAATTCCGATTGCTGGTTCGTAATCAGATGGGTCAGAGCTATCAGCACACCAAATTTGGAAGGAATCGGTTTTTCGGCCGAAAAAAGCTCCAATATTTAACCTAGGCTTCAATGGACACTTTTTTTTCTATCAAACCAAAAATCTGTAAAAAAAAAACTTAGGGTCCTAGGTCAGCGTGCAACACATCAAATAAAAGCCCATGGTTTAAACTTTTTTTAAATATTTTTTTGGGTGTTCAACAATGTGGGCAAGCAGAACGCCGCCCCTTTCTCTACGCCGCCCCTTTCTCTACATAAATTCCAATATTTAACCTGTGCTTCAATGGACACTTTTTTTTCTATCAAACCAATGCAAATTTTGACCTCGGATTCGTGATCAGTGACCTCAAAAACCTATATACACAAAATTTGAGGCGATTCCATGAAGGTTGAAATTTGACCTCCAAAAATTCCTAAGTGAAAATTTGGTTGGAATTTTTTTTGTCAGCGATTGACCTCAAACTTCGCCCTAAAGCTATATGGAGGTCAGAGGTCACGAATCTGAGGTCGGATTTGACCTTGACCTCGACCTTGACCTCAAAATGTCTGATCGAAAATTTGGGTATGACTTTGACCTTGTCGTAAGGTCACAGGATAATATCGAACGACCTTGACCTTTTGATATGTGATGACCCGGTGACCTTGGTGTTGACCTTGATCTTGACCTTGACTCTCGCCCTCAAGGTCAAATTTGCAATAGTGCATTCCGATTGTGGTATCGCATTTCTGACCCTAAGGTCAAAAGTCAAGGTCAAGGTCATGGATCAACGCCCAGGTCATGGGGTCATCACATATCAAAAGGTCAAGGTCGTCCATTTATATCTTGTGACCTTCCGACAAGGTCAAAGTCATACGCCAATGTTCGGGACGCGATTTCAAGGTCAAGGTCAAGGTCAAGGTCAAATCTGACCTCATATTCGTAATTTTTGACCTCCAAAATACTTTAGTAGGAAGTTTGAGGTCAATCACTGAAGGTCGAATTTTCCAGTATACTCAGCCCTAGGCAAATTTTCAGTATTTCAAAAATTCTTTAAAAAACTTAGGGACCTAGTTCAATTCCGATTGCTGATTCGTAATCAGATGGATCAGGGCTATCAGCACACCAAATTTGGAAGGAATCGGTTTTTCG
Source organism: Hanleya hanleyi (assembly GCA_036873755.1). NCBI lineage: Eukaryota > Metazoa > Mollusca > Polyplacophora > Lepidopleurida > Hanleyidae > Hanleya > Hanleya hanleyi. The sequence goes on from JAVTVY010037558.1 coordinate 55,040, forward strand.
GTCGAAAAAAGTTCCAATATTTAACCTAGGCTTCAATATTGAATAAATCGACTCACCATTAAGTCGTCTTGTCGAGTTTTAATACACAAGCCGACTTAATGTAAGTCGACTTGTCGCCTTTTATTGAATAAATCGACTTACCATTAAGTCGTCTTGTCGAGTTTTAATACACATGTCGACTTAATGTAAGTCGACTTGTCGCCTTTTATTGAATAAATCGACTTACCATTAAGTCGTCTTGTCGAGTTTTAATGCACAAGTCGACTTAATGTAAGTCGACTTGTCGCCTTTTATTGAATAAGTCGACTTACAGTAAGTTGTCTTGCCAAGATGTAGTGAGAAAATCGACTTCATGTAAGTCGCCATCACATAAATCGACTTAATGTTAAGTCGCCTTGTCGCTTTTAAATATAAGACAATTTATGGTATGTCGACAAGGCATAATAAATAAGACAACATATCGTGATATAAGTAAACAAGTCGACAAATTGGAGACGACATGACGGGATATAAGTCGTCAAGTCGACATCGGTATGTGGGCAAGTCGACATATATAGGTCGACTTCGCGATCATATCGAAAGATGTCGTGTGCACCAATGCGCTTCCGTACATAAATGTTATAAGTCGACTTGGCAAAAGTCGACTTACTTTCTGAAAATAACAAGTCGACTTTCACCAAGTCGACTTCTTGCCTTTTATCGCGACAAGTCGACTTACTTATGTCGGCTTATTTGCCTTTATCACGGAAAGTCGACATACATTATGACGACTTGTGTTGTTTCGCGTGAGTAGTATATAAAGGACTGATAAAGTTAAGTTTTCACGGCGCTAAAAAACGTTTTTCCCTATTGTTTTAAGCTTATTTATTGTACCATAAATGTACACGGGATTGGGGTCAAGTTCTAGGTAACTTATTCACCCCTATCCCTACAAATGAATATAGATACTGGAGCTTGAATAATTCATAAATAATGCGAATACCAAAGAAAGTGATATACATAAATATAAGGAAGTATTAATGTTACATCAGTCTTTTAAGGAGATAACAGGTGGTGTATCGTGCACACAATAAAGTGTAGGTGTATAGAAGCAGCTATATATACATATGAATATGGAATAATGTCGCGCTCTGTGTAGAAGCTATGTCGGACAATACTGCAGCGCAATGAGGAGACATGTTAGGTCGCTTTTGGTGGCTAGTTGAATCTTTTGCTACTTTTGATAAATTTTAGTACTTTTTTGAATATGTCAATATTTGTCTTACACAAAAATGTTTTGTTACCCCAAAGTAGATCGTCAAGACAATAATTTGTGGGTAATCTGTAAGTCAATTCATCCCTTATGTTATCATATAGAGGACAAAACAAGAAGAAATGTTCGGCATCCTCTCGTGGTTCCCCACAACTACATCTCGCTGTATTGGATAAGTTCCTTGTAACCAGGTCGGCATTTAGTTGGCTGCATTTGTGCCTTAGTTGTGGGTGGGTGATATTTCCCCTATTGTGGAGATAAATTCCGTGTTTCCGCTTTTTATATTTTCGGAACAAATCCTCAATTTACATACACCCACCCATGACTTGATAGGCAGGCTGCGATAAGTCGGAAACCGATATTAGCCCTTTTGGACATGGCTGATAGGGGTTTCCCCTATTTGAGGGATAAAGTCCGTGTTAGCTTTTTATATTTTCGGAACAAATCCGAATTTTACATGTACCCACCCATGACTTGATCGCCCTGGAAGAGCGCTTCACTTTGACACGTCACTCGACCCGATCAGTCCACTATGGGCCCCCCTCGCCCCTGAAGATTACCGAAGATTGCCGGAGAATTTCCCCCCGGTCCCTGCGTATTTAGGTATTTGGGACTACTTTCTTTCCGCGAAGGCTTTCCCCGCGACCGCATCACCGCCGACCGCATCACCACGGAAGAATACAAAGGTCATGTGACCTGCGCAACAAACCACGTGCGTGCACCGTTTTGCCCCGTGAAAACTTAACTTTATCGGTCCTTTATATACTACTCACGCGAAACAACACAAGTCGTCATAGTGTATGTCGCCTTGTCGCTAAGATTTATGTAAATAAGTCGACTTCGTTAAAGTCGACATATTACGGTATATCGCGACAAGTTGTCTTGTAAAAGTCGGCAAGTCGTTATACACAGGACGACTTGTCGTGTTATAAGTAGCCAAGCCGACATAATGTATTCATCTTTTTTTTCAAGTCGACTTTGTTGAATTCGACTTGTTCACAAGTCGACTTAAAGGAAGTCGACTTGCACACTATGTCGTCTTAATGAAAGTCGACTTGATGTGAAAAAACTCGGCAAGACGACCTAAGCAAGTCGTTATGTTGCAAAAGAAGTGGTGCAAGTAACGCGTCAAGTCGTCAAAAACAACGCGTCAAGTCGTCCTGTGCCCAGTCGACTTGTCGAGTAACATCTATGAACTGGTGCACAATATACGCTTCCGTACAAACGCATTAGGGTCACGAGTTGGTGAAACGACTCGCGACTTATCGACTTGACAACATGGCGACTTGCCCCGTTTCTTTGAGGCAAGTCGACACGAGCAAGTCGATTTGCCTCAAAGAAACGGGGCAAGTCGACATACCAAAGGTTTACTTGTTGTGTTTTCTCGCAACAAGTCGACTTTCCACACCTCGACTTGTTTGCAAGTCGACTTTCTTCATGTCGACTTTTCGTTATCGATTAAAAAGTCGACTTTCCACAAGTCGACCTTCGCAGTTATTTCGCAACAAGTCGACTTGTAAAATGCCGACTAGTGCAGTCATTTTGCGACAAGTCGACTAATCACAAGTCGACTTGTATGAGTATTTCCCAACAAGTCGTCTTATCAAAAGTCAACTTTGGGACAAGTCGACTTCATTGAAATCGACTTGTGTAGCTATTTTGCAACAAGTCGACTCGCAACAAGTCGACTTGTCTTAGTATTTCGCACCAAGTTTCACACTGCACAAAATTATACAATATGAACAGACTATCCGATGACTGAACTGTGTGTGATAAGGATACATGTTATCATATTTCAGAATTCAGAATTTCTTTGCAAAGTTATCCTTGTTGTAGTTCTTGTTTACCAATAATTGTTTCCTTTTGATAAATTCACACAAATTGTTCAGGTATTCCTGTAAATTTGTGTGATCGCAATATGGTGGACGAATTGCAACGTCAGTTACTGGAATATTTTAATATACTGGCTAAAAATAAAATGAAGAGTCATGTTCTTTCACTTCCTAGATCTGTTGCCTGACATATCGTCAATATTTTCTAATTAAAAGTTTTGTGTTTCACGTGGGCGTTTGAAGACAAATTGAAGAGAAGAAAACATAGTTTTTGATGATGTCCATTTGGTGTAGTTTCAAGTTGATCATCCCGACTTAGGAATGAATATGAAAACAAGTTTGGCATCTCATTGAGTAGACATTGGTCATGGTATGTGTGGGCCAAAACATCTTTGGCCTATGTAGATATCTGTAGTCTAAAGATTAATTTAAATTCACAAAAACCCGTCAAAATATAATGTCGGTTACAGTGGAATGACCCAGGCCATTGACTTGAAAACGGTTAATTTTTTATCTGCTCTCTGCAAAGTCGACTTTTGATCAGGCGACTTGTTGCGAAATACTAAGACAAGTCGACTTGTTGCGAGTTGACTTGTTGTAAAATAGCTACACAAGTCGACTTCAATGAAGTCGAATTGTCCCAAAGTTGACTTTTGATAAGACGACTTGTTGGAAAATACTCATACAAGTCGACTTGTGATTAGTCGACTTGTCGCAAAATGACTGCATAAGTCGGCATTTTACAAGTCGACTTGTTGCGAAATAACTGCGAAGGTCGACTTGTGGAAAGTCGACTTTTTAATCGATAACGGAAAGTCGACATGACGAAAGTCGACTTGCAAACAAGTCGAGGTGTGGAAAGTCGACTTGTTGCGAGAAAACACAACAAGTAAACTTTTGGTATGTCGACTTGTTGAAAATAAAGCGTCAAGTCGACAAAAACAAGTCGCCTTGCCTCAAAGACACGGGGCAAGTTGCCATGTTGTCAAGTCGACAAGTCGCGAGTCGTCTCACCAACTCGTGACCCTAATGCGTTTCCGTACCGTACGTGTCTACGGAAACGCATTAGGGTCACGAGTTGGTGAAACGACTCGCGACTTATCGACTTGACAACAAATCAACTTGCCTCACAGAAACGGGGCAAGTCGACTTGTTTTTGTCGACTTGACGCTTTAATTTCAACAAGTCGACATACCAAAAGTTTACTTGTTGTGTTTTCTCGCAACAAGTCGACTTTCCACACCTCGACTTGTTAGCAAGTCGACTTTCGTCATGTCCGACTTTTCGTTATCGATTAAAAAGTCGACTTTCCACAAGTCGACCTTCGCAGTTATTTCGCAACAAGTCGACTTGTAAAATGCCGACTTGTGCAGTCATTTTGCGACAAGTCGACTAATCACAAGTCGACTTGTATGAGTATTTTCCAACAAGTCGTCTTATCAAAAGTCACCTTTGGGACAAGTCGACTTCATTGAAATCGACTTGTGTAGCTATTTTGCAACAAGTCGACTCGCAACAAGTCGACTTGTCTTAGTATTTCGCAACAAGTCGCCTTATCAAAAGCCGAGCAGAGAGCAGATAAAAAATTAACCGTTTTCAAGTCAATGGGCTGGGTCATTCCACTGTAACTGACATTATATTTTGACAGGTTTTTGTGAATTTAAATTAATTTTTAGACTACAGATATCTACATAGGCCAAAGATGTTTTGGCCCACACATACCATGACCAATGTCTACTCAATGAGATGCCAAACTTCTTTTCATATTAATTCCTAAGTCAGGATGATCAACTTGAAACTACACCAAACGGACATCATCAAAAACTATGTTTTCTTCTCATCAATTTGTCTTCAAACGGCCACGTGAAACACAAAACTTTTAATTAGAAAACATTGACGATATGTCAGGCAACAGATCTAGGAAGTGAAAGAACATGACTCTTCATTTTATTTTTAGCCAGTATATTAAAATATTCCAGTAACTGACCATACAAATTTACAGGAATACCTGAACAATATGTGTGAATTTATCAAAAGGAAACAATTATTGGTAAACAAGAACTACAACAAGGATAACTTTGCAAAGAAATTCTGAATTCTGAAATATGATAACATGCATCCTTATCACACACAGTTCAGTCATCGGATAGTCTGTTCATATTGTACAATATTGTGCAGTGTGAAACTTGGTGCGAAATACTAAGACAAGTCGATTTCAACGAAGTCGACTTGTCCCAAAGTTGACTTTTGATAAGACGACTTGTTGGGAAATACTCATACAAGTCGACTTGTGATTAGTCGAGTTGTCGCAAAATGCCTGTACAAGTCGGCATTTTACAAGTCGACTTGTTGCGAAATAACTGCGAAGGTCGACTTGTGGAAAGTCGACTTTTTAATCGATACCGAAAAGTCGACATGACGAAAGTCGACTTGCAAACAAGTTGAGGTGTGGAAAGTCGACTTGTTGCGAGAAAACACAACAAGTAAACTTGTGGTATGAGGACTTGTTGAAATATAAAGCGTCAAGTCGACAAAAACAAGTCGCCTTGCCTCAAAGACACGGGGCAAGTCGCCATGTTGTCAAGTCGACAAGTCGCGAGTCGTCTCACCAACTCGACTTGACAACATGGCGACTTGCCCCGACTTGTTGCGAGTCGACTTGTTGCAAAATAGCTACACAAGTCGATTTCAATGAAGTCGACTTGTCCCAAAGTTGACTTTTGATAAGACGACTTGTTGGAAAATACTCATACAAGTCGACTCATGATTAGTCGACTTGTCGCAAAATGACTGCACAAGTCTACTACGGAAACGCATTAGGGTCACGAGTTGGTGAGACGACTCGCGACTTATCGACTTGACAACAAATCGACTTGCCTCAAAGAAACGGGGCAAGTCGACTTGTTTTTGTCGACTTGACGCTTTATATTCAACAAGTCGACATACCAAAAGTTTACTTGTTGTGTTTTCTCGCAACAAGTCGACTTTCCACACCTCGACTTGTTTGCAAGTTGACTTTCGTCATGTCGACTTTTCGTTCTCGATTAAAAAGTCGACTTTCCACAAGTCGACCTTCGCAGTTATTACGCAGCAAGTCGACTTGTAAAATGCCGACTTGTGCAATCATTTTGCGACAAGTCGACTAATCACAAGTCGACTTGTATGAGTATTTCCCAACAAGTCGTCTTTTCAGAAGTCAACTTTGGGACAAGTCGACTTCATTGAAATCGACTTGTGTAGCTATTTTGCAACAAGTCAGCTCGCAGCAAGTCGACTTGTCTTAGTATTTCGCAACAAGTCGCCTTATCAAAAGTCGACTTTGCAGAGAGCAGATAAAATATTAACCGTTTTCAAGTCAATGGGCTGGGTCATTCCACTGTAACTGACATTATATTTTGACAGGTTTTTGTGAATTTAAATTAATCTTTAGACTACAGATATCTACATAGGCCAAAGATGTTTTGGCCCACACATACCATGACCAATGTCTACTCAATGAGATGCCAAACTTGTTTTCATATTAATTCCTAAGTCGGGATGATCAACTTGAAACTACACCAAACGGACATCATCAAAAACTATGTTTTCTTCTCTTCAATTTGTCTTCAAACGGCCACGTGAAACACAAAACGTTTAATTAGAAAATATTCACGATATGTCAGGCAACAAATCTAGGAAGTGAAAGAACATGACTCTTCATTTTATTGTTAGCCAGTATATTAAAATATTCCAGTAACTGACGTTACAATTCGTCCACCATATTGTGACCATACAAATTTACAGGAATACCTGAACAATTTGTGTGAATTTATCAAAAGGAAACAATTATTGGTAAACAAGAACTACAACAAGGATAACTTTGCAAAGAAATTCTGAATTCTGAAATATGATAACATGCATCTTTATCACACACAGTTCAGTCATCGGATAGTCTGTTCATATTGTATAATTTTGTGCAGTGTGAAACTTGGTGCGAAATACTAAGACAAGTCGACTTGTTGCGAGTCGACTTGTTGCAAAATAGCTACAAAAGTCGATTTCAATGAAGTCGACTTGTCCCAAAGGTGACTTTTGATAAGACGACTTATTGGGAAATACTCATACAAGTCGACTTGTGATTAATCGACTTGTCGCAAAATGACTGCACAAGTCTGCATTTTACAAGTCGACTTGTTGCGAAATAACTGCGACGGTCGACTTGTGGAAAGTCGACTTTTTAATCGATAACGAAAAGTCGACATGACGAAAGTCGACTTGCAAACAAGTCGAGGTGTGGAAAGTCGACTTGTTGCGAGAAAACACAAGTAAACTTTTGGTATGACGACTTGTTGAAATATAAAGCGTCAAGTCGACAAGAACAAGTCGACTTGCCTCAAAGAAACGGGGCAAGTCGCCATGTTGTCAAGTCGATAAGTCGCGAGTCGTCTCACCAACTCGTGACCAAAATGCGTTTCCGTACATAGATGTTACTCGACAAGTCGACTGGACATATGACGACTTGACGCGTTGTTTTTGTCGACTTGCCCCGTTTCTTTGCGGCAAGTCGACTTGTTTTTGTCGACTTGGCGCTATATATCTCTGCAAGTCGACATACCAAGAGTCGACTTGTCGTGTTCTTTCGCAGCAAGTCGACTTGCCGCAGGTGGACTTGTTCTCAAGGCGACTTTCGCCAAGTCGCCTTTCAAAGCTGAAAATATGTCAACTTTCCATAAGTCGTCTTGAACAGTTGTTCCGCAACTAGTCGACTTGACAAATGTCGGCTTGTATAGTTATTTCGCAACAAGTCGCCTCGTCGAATGTCGCCATGTGTTGTTATTTCTCAACAAGTCGCCTGATCAAAAGTCGACTTTGCAACAACTCGACATCATTCAAGTCGACAAATAATAAAAGTCTCGCCGAGTCGACTAGATAAAAGTCGGCAAGATGTGTTAATTTCGCGTCAAGTCGACTTGAAACAAGTCAACAAATAATATTATTCCCGTCAAGTTGACTCCCGTAAAGTGCTGTGATAACAGTAGTAGGGAAATGTTAAAACCGGTATATTCCGAGGGCAGTGTTTTGTGGCTGGACAGTGAGGTGATTGACTAAAGGGCAGGATGGACGTCGGTGTACACGCTCAGTAAGGCGGACACCGGCATGCCGGCTTAGCAGCGCACACTTCCTCCACTTTATCTCCACTACAGAAACGCCAATAACATGGCGGCATCGCTCACCGGCACACTCGGATCTACAGATTTCACATATAGGCGCAAAAAGAGCAAGTTGTAATGTGCGTTATGTGGGTTCTGTGGGATTTGGCGTAGCCTTGTCTCCACCAGGGATGGGGATTGAGGTCACCTCCGTTTATACCGCTGTATTGCAGTAACGCCCTCAACGCCGGTCTCAACGCAACGTATATCCCTTACGCTCACTATGCCTATACGCTGGGAACAGTTTAGGACGAGTTTAAACCTGTACGAAAATTAGTATTGTTTGGCTAGTTCAAATGGGGCCGGGTGTGCGCGATTGATGCAAGGGGGATGAGTGAGGCACGAGGAGCAGGAAGAAGGGGAGGAGTACTGAGGTGCCTAGGTGATAGATGTGGTTGTGCGTGCAGGGCATCCCATGCCTCAGCGTTGGGGCGTCAATGGTTTAAGACGGGAGTTGAGGGAGTTACTCTGATACGACGATGAAAAACACAATGATGTAAAAAAAAAAAAATTCCCATGCAATTAAAGGCCTTGGAGTGTTTAATGGATACTTCACAAGACACTATTCGCCCCCAATGCACAGCCACAAAACACTGCTCGTCGAAAAATACCGGTTTTAACATTTTTCTACTACTAATATTACATATGTCGACTTTCATCAAGTCGTACTGAAGCGAAAAACTACTATTTGTCGAGTTCTTCAAAGTCGACTTGACGACAAATTAGCACGTTTTGTCGACTTTTGCCAAGTCGACTTATAAGATTTATGTAAATAGTCGACTTAAAAAAAGCCGACTTACTATGGTATATCGCGACAAGTTGACTTGTAAAAGTCGGCAAGTCGTTATACATAGAACGACTTGTCGTGTTATAAGTAGTCAAGCTGACATAATGTATTCGTCTTTTTTTTAAGTCGACTTTGTTGAAATCGACTTGTTGAAAAGTCGATTTAAAGGAAGTCGACTTGGGTAATATGTCGTCTTAATGAAAGTCGACTTGATGTGAAAAAACTCGGCAAGACGACTTAAGCAAGTCGTTATGTTGCAAAAGAAGTGGTGCAAGTCGTCAAAATAACGCGTCAAGTCGTCAAAAACAACGCGTCAAGTCGTTATGTGTCCAGTCGACTTGTCGAGTAACAACTATGAACTGGTGCACAATATGCGGCTCCGTACAAGTCGGCATTTTACAAGTCGACTTGTTGCGAAATAACTGCGAAGGTCGACTTGTGGAAAGTCGACTTTTTAATCGATAACGAAAAGTCGACATGACGAAAGTCGACTTGCTAACAAGTCGAGGTGTGGAAAGTCGACTTGTTGCGAGAAAACACAACAAGTAAACTTTTGGTATGTCGACTTGTTCAAATTAAAGCGTCAAGTCGACAAAAACAAGTCGACTTGCCCCGTTTCTGTGAGGCAAGTTGATTTGTTGTCAAGTCGATAAGTCGCGAGTCGTCTCACCAACTCGTGACCCTAATGCGTTTCCGTAAGTGGCCGCTACCGTCTTCCATAGCAGGCAGTATTGTTCAAGTGCTTATGTCCTCTTCATAGTTCACAAAAAGCGGCGCAATTTCCAAAATACCAACTCTCAGTGACCTCATGTGGTTTCTTAAAGAAAGCAGCTATAATCAATTCTACAACATGTAGGTATGGTGTTCTATTTGTGCCAATTTGATCTCGCGCGTCGACTTGCAAAAGTCGACGCACGACGCACGACGCGAAAAGTCGACGTCGTGTTTTGAAACGCGACGTGGTTCTTTCCTTCGCGCGTCGCGCGTCGACTTTTACAATGTTAAAGAGATAGGCCAAAACTCGACGTCGTGTTTCAAAAGTCGCCTTTTGGCCTATCTCTTAGCATTGTAAAATTCAAAGCGCGACGGAGAGGGCGACGTCGACTTTTTCCGTCGCGCGTCGCGCGTCGACTTTTTAAAAGTCGGCGCGCGACGCGCCACGGACATTCGCGTCGCGCGTCGCCTTTTGGTTTACAAAATTGCGCGTCTGGGGAGCATGTATTCCATATTGTTCACGAGACACAATAAATTATCAATCAAATTATCAATTGAAGTATGCCACTATACGTTGTACAAACGTATTATATAAAATTCACAATCTTTGTTACTTTCTTCTTTTATGTAAAGGTGTATGTGTGTTTGTACTGTGATGTGTTGTATTATGGTATATTTCACCGTACTGTATGGTATGGTATTGTTTAGAATTGTATTGTTCTGTAATGTATTGAGTTGTAATATGTTGAATTGTAATATATTGTATTGTAATGTATGGTATTATTTTACATTTTATTGTATTGTATCGTATCTTATAGTCTTGTTCTGTCTCGTATTGTTTCGTTGTATTGTGATTTGGGATGTTAATTTCGAACGAAAAAAAAGATGTTCACATCTGCGATTTCCGATCCTTGTAGCTTCTGACCGGTGTTGGTAATTTGCTGAGAATTTACTGCAACGAAGCAAGAATGGCAAGATATTTAACATACATGGAGACTATCACATACCACATAATTTATTTGTTTCGCAGTCAGATATGTTATATTGCTGATTAATTTTCGAACACTGGTACCTGTGTTCCACAAAATGCACACCCCTCCATCGCGAGGACAATACGCATCTATTAGCTTTTCAATGTGTTCATATTTCGCCGGACTAATACGTAAATTTAATTCAACTTTCCAATAATGAGCCAAAAGCTTATGTAAGTAACAGTTTTGCAGGAATAACAGTAACGACTGGAAAACAGAGAAAAACTAATTAATAGCGTGCGTAGCTCAAAGGAAATGTGGGATCTTACTGTTTTCTGGCCGAAAACGAAAGTAAAATGACCCCACACCTCACCTTTACTTTGACAGCATATAGTCACTAGTCTAAAATGGCAGAAAACAAAGCCTTACTATTAAAAAGGATTGTACGATTCGAAAAATGCAACGTGGCGCGTTTTATCAGGAGACATTCATCAGGATGTCTCCAGAATGTAAGATCTCACAGTTCGATTGAGCTACACACGCGAATAATTATTTTCCCTCTGTTTTCCAGTCGTTACTGTTAATCCTGTAAAATAGTTACTTACATACGCTTTTGTTCATTATTGGAAACTTGAATTTAATTTACGTATTAGTTCAGCGAAATAGTAACACATTGACAAGCTAATAGATGCGAATTGTCCTCTCAAATTGAGGGATGTGCATTTTGTGGAATACAGGTACCAGTGTTCGGTAATTAATCAGCAAAAAAAAAACATTTTAGACAGCGAAACAAATATATTATGTTGTATATAGTATCCACGCATGCAAAATATCTTGTCATCCTTGCTATCTTGCAGTAAATTCTCACCAAATTACCAACACCGGTCAAGAGCTACAAGAATCGAAAATCACAGCTGTGAACATTATAGTAATACATGCTCCCCAGACATGCGCACTTTTGTAAGCCAAAAGTCGACGCGCGACGCGCGACGGAAAAAGTCTACGTCTCGTTTTGAAAGGCGACGTCGGCCTCTCCGCCGCGCGTCGCGCTTCGACTTTTTTGTTGAAAGCGACGTTAAACGCTATTCACTCACTCACTTACTTACTCGACTTTTACAATGTTAGGAGATAGGGCAAAAAGGCGACGTCGACTTTTGAAACACGACGTCGAGTTTTGGCCTATCTCTTTAACATTGTAAAAGTCGACGCGCGACGGAAAGGGCGACGTCGCCTTTCAAAACACGACGTCGACTTTTCGCGTCGTGCGTCGCCTTTTGCAAGTCGACGCGCGAGATCAAATTGGCACAAATAGAACACCATATGTAGGACATTGTCGTGATTAAAACAAGGCCATACAATTAGAGATTGACAGGGAAATATTGAAGTAGTACACATTTGATCAACCATAACCCTAATCGTGTGGCGGCTAACCAGGCCAGTATTTTGAACATTTTATGTCCGTCTTCATTTGTAAACTCTTTGCAAAGCTTGAGATTACTGAACATGACGACTGGTTGACAGATAACTGTTTTTCTACATTATGGACGAAATACCGCCTCAGCGGATATTCGGAGATCATTTAACGCGGTTGAGACTTCCCTTGACATACAGATACTACCTGATTGAAAAATGTAGTGCTGAGCAAACAAGTACTTCAGTTGTCGCAGAATAGCTAAAATATTGCTGAACGCGACACTAAACCTTAATTCTCTCTCTCATTTGAATAGATTAGATAGAAAATTAACGAATTTATTGTAGTTCACGTACTTCTACGCCATTTTAATATTACAAAAACACGATAAGCTACGTCTGGTATGAAAACGTCGCTCAGACCTTACTACCCACTTGGACAGCTGTACATCGATCCTCGTGTTGATCATCATCGTCCAAGGTACAATGATGGGTAAGACAAAATTTGCCACATCAAGAATTACTCGGAATCATTTTCTAACACCCTATCTCATAACGGGCACCGGGACTGAACAGCTAAACCAGGATACAGTGAAGATATACTGGTTAACGCCTAATTGCAGGATATATATACCTTATGAATAATCGCAGATTACAAGCTAAAAGTTGATTTAATAGGAACATAATAGAAGTGTCTAAAAATAATTGGAAGTTGCTGAAGGTAGATAAGATTACCCCCAATGAAAACAATTGCTTGAATTAGCACTAGTACGCTATCTAAAATGGGCTCAAAGTGATAGGTCTCTTCTGTCTTGTAATATACCTACGCTGAATAAAACCTTAGGGTGGAATGCATTTTCAATCTGCGGTTCTACCATCGATATCGCATTCGCGAATATAGACAATGTCGCTCTATCTGGAATGTTTGTTTTTAATGATTTCGCGATTTTCCTATCAACATTCAGCAGCTAGTCCATACAACAATCAAATACAATTTGCAGTGTATAATGAAGTTGTCCAGGAGCATATGAAAGTGTGCCGTCACACTACTTTGTGAATCTCTTGGAATATTTGAATCCTTATCGTATAGCATGGGCAAAACCAACGTATATTGGATATAGGTTATAGCGATGAAAATTAGTCTGCATTGTGAGCATTCGTTTTAAATATTCATGTAATTTCATGTTATATGTTCAAGGTGCTGATAGGTTCTATAAATAAGTAATATTGATGCTGTGCGACACAGTGGTTCATCGTCCAGTGTCGATATAACAAGATCTGTGGGGAATAGCAGATAGAAGAAAGAGAAACAGCTATGGAGTGAAATCTGCCGTGATTATAAAGAAGAAGCTGTTTCATGAACAAAACTGAAACCAGATGGGCTTTTTTAAGTTGGAAATTGGAGCGATATGCAAGAGGTGGTAAAAATTGACGACCTCTGGTGATTAAGAGCAACCATACGACTATATAGGAAAGTATCATTCGGTACCCAACATTCAGACCCGAGCATACAATGGATTCTCGGACGTAGCTTTAGTATCTCAGTCGCGCTTTTATTTCAGATGTTCATGTGGAGACTATGAAGTATTCACACGGCCCCTAGCACCGGCTTAAGGAAAATTAGATACGCTAGCTCGGGGGCTGTGATGACAGATCAGCTCAAACAACTCATCTGATGTTAGTGGATGAGCGTCGTGGAAATCTGATAAAATAAACATCCACCTCCACAGGGTTTGAAGGAAGATGACAATCCTATAGGATTCAAAAGTTTTCTACTGAAATTTATACTGAACCTAATATATTAAAACGTGGATGGTTTTTTTTCTCTGCTGAAAACTTTTAATTTGTTGTTAACACAGATGAGGTACAGGGCGATCGAGCAAATGCAGTATTTCTTGAAAACAAACATTGAACATTCAAATCTAATCGAAATGTATTCTTACCTGTAATGGTATCTGTCGTCTGCTGAGCAGTGATTCTGTTTGCGTTAGATCTAACCATCGTTGACGATCGATGGGTGGAAACATCCAAGGTAGTTGGAGAAGTTGTCGGTGTATCGTCTGAAAGAGCAATCAACAGACAAACTTCCTCTTCAACAGTGAATATCTCATGCAGTAAGCCAAACTGCTACGAAAGCACCTCACGTATCGAACATTACATCTATTATGCTTACACGGATTGGGCATAGATTCTAGGAGTATATAACTATATAAGGTAAATGAGTTGGGAACGATAAATCCAGATGAAATGGGGGAAAGTGCTATCAGTGCCTACTTTATAAACTTTTGCAGTGTTTCTTGAAAATAGAGAGTGCTGATATGGAGGTACGATGTGAGAACCGATGGAACGAATGAAAATGGTACCACCTGACAGCCCTATGTTACTCACTGAGAGGGTATATTGTCGCTTGTACAGGAGAACTGCTCTATGTACTTAGTGTATCTTAGGTTATTTTTGAGAGAAACAGGTGTGTTGCATAAGTTTTAATGTATGTGCTATTGGTGTGATGTGTTGATTACTTTTGGGTTCTTGGGTTGTGAGCTTGTTTTTGTTAGAATACTTAGAATTTTGTTTGATCGTCGCCATATAGCTGAAATATTGCTGAATGCGACATTAAACCTTAATTCTCTCTCTCTCTCTCTCTAGTTATCTGTTAGTTCATGTCCTCACCCATTCTCGCTCACCAAAGTCAAATACACGTGCATGACGAAAATATACCGCTATGTCTTTATCATGGAACCGTCGTTATCAGCGAGACAGCTTTTTTTTTTATTATTGGCACATCATGATGTCTTGCTGGTATCATTGAAAACTGTTACCCTTTCTCTCTTGTAGGAAACTAGCTTATGTCTGTGTATATTAAGTTTTTCTTCAGATTTGGTGCTGATGCTTTTATATGAATTAGGCCTTTGGATTATGAACGCGAAAATTCTTTAATGGGCGACAGTTGAATATTAAATGGAATTAAACGCTTGTATTTAGAGCCTCGTTATATAGTGCTACAGAATCGGAGATACATGTACCAGGCTGCCCAAACCCAGAGTAGCATGTGCTACTTACTATCTTCAGCTCCAAAACTAAACTGTCGATTACCAAGTAAGATTTCGATATTCACTGCAGTAGTAACAACTATATTGTCGGCTTTGGAAGGTATTGGGTCCAATAAAAGGAAAAACAAATATGTCATATTCTCAGATTCACTGTCATGGCTTCAAGCGATTAAAAGTGGAACTCATCCCGCCATGTTGAATATTCTGCAATTATATGACTGTAGATTTGATCAGCAGATTGATATTATTCTGTTGGTTGCCTAGTCACCTTGGCACCAAAGATAATATTGAGGCTGATAAAATGGCTAAAACAGCCCTAGATAATGAGGTTGATCCTGTTGGAATCCCATATAGCGAATTCAGACTCTCTATCTGTACTTCTGTGAGAAAACTGTTTCAGTCTTTTGGGGGGCTGTGAATAAAAACAAACTTCATGGGTTCAAAACAACTGTAGGCTATGCTCATCTGAACAGCTAGAAACGTTTCGATCAAGCCATGACCAGATGATGTACATTTAGAATCGATCATTCACGATTAACTCCCGAACATTTACTAAAAGAGGGTCAGTCCCAAGGTGTATTCCATGCCACGATGATCTCACAGTGAAACATAATTCTTATCGACAGTATAGATCTTAAGATTATAAGAGATTTTTTTTTATCGAGCAGCTACTTTAGAAGATCTTTTTAGTCGTATGAAAGAAGACTTTATCTTAGGTTATTTGAGAGAAATCGGTGTGTTGTATAAGTGTTAATGTATGCTTTAATGAGTTTGATAACTAATGTATTAACTATAATATTGCTGAGCGCGAAGTTAAACCTTAATTCTCTCTCTCCCTCAGTAGACTTTGCTGTGTCTTTCAGACAATGATCCTTACCTTGAACCTCGGCTGCTGAATCGTTCCACCTGAGGAGAGCGTCTGTGTCTATAAATAAAATGAGACACATACACTTTCACGTCATTGTCCCCCGCCGCAACGCGGCCGGGGACTTTAAAATGGTTCTTGCTTCTATGTGTCCGTGCATGCACGGACATGTCCGTGCAAATACTTCGTAAGCAATAACTTCTAAATGCTTTGTCGGATTCCTCCGAAATTTGGCATCTGCATTCTTTGCGACAAGATGTCTCTTGGTATTACGTTTCAGCAAGATCCGCCTGTAGGTGGCGCCACTGGGTCTTGTTCCAATCTTTAGGGCATGTCCGTGCAAATACTTCGTAAGCGATAACTCCTAAATGCTTTGTCGGATTCCTCCGAAATTTGGCATCTGCATTCTTTGCGACAAGACGTCTGTTGGTATTACGTTTCAGCAAGATCCGCCTGTAGGTGGCGCCACTGGGTCTTGCTTCTATGTGTTGCATGCACGGACATGTCCGTGCAAATACTTCGTAAGCAATAACTTCTAACTGCTTTGTCGGATTCCTCCGAAATTTGGCATCTGCATTCTTTGCGACAAGACGTCTGTTGGTATTACGTTTCAGCAAGATCCGCCTGTAGGTGGCGCCACTGGGTCTTGTTCCAATATTTAGTGCATGTCCGTGCAAATACTGCGTAAGCGATAACTCCTAAATGCTTTGTCGGATTCCTCCGAAATTTGGCATCTGCATTCTTTGCGACAAGACGTCGCTGGTATTACGTTTCAGCAAGATCCGCCTGTAGGTGGCGCCACTGGGTCTTGTTCCAATCTTTAATGCATGTCCGTTCATGTTTGTTCAAATCCTTCGCGAGCGATAACTTTCGAACAATTTGTCGGATTTCTTCGAAATTTGGTAAATGCATTCCCTGCGACAAAACACCGTTGGTGATGCGTTTCAGCAAAATCCACCCGGAGGTGGCGCCACTAGAGTTCATTCCATTATTCCATGCTGCAAGTGATAACTTAGAAACACTTGGTCGAATTTCTTTGAAATATCCTACATATGTACCTTTCTGGGTAACATGAGAAACGTTGCGGCTCATCGGATTCTTTTCAAATTTGGCATGCATTTACCATGCCAGGAGCTGTTGCTTGGGATTGCCTTTCGCTCACTTGCACTCACAGGTGGCGCCACCTGGTGGCAACATCACAAATTCGTTTCCGGGTAATAACTTGAGAACTGACCATCGGATTCTTCTCAAATTTTGTATGAATGTACCGTGACATAAGATGTCGCTTGATAATGCATTTCACTGACTTGCGCCTAGAGGTGGCGTCACCTGGTGTCAAAATCTAAATTTGGTTTCTGGGCAATAACTTGAGGACCCTCATCGGATTCTTCTCAAATTTGGTATGCAGATGTCCCCACGATACCATGTTCCTTGGGATTGTATTTTTCCCGCTTCTGCCTACAGGTGGCGTCTCCTGGTGGAAAAATTTGTTTCCGGGCAATAATTTGGCAACTGCTCATCAGATTATTCTCAAATTTTGTATTCATATGTGACCCGCCCCAAATAACATGAACACCGGTGGGCATCTAGTACCGGCAATAACTTGAGGACCCCTCTTCAGAGTCTCAAAGTTCATATGCCGATACCATGACATGAGATGTCATTTGGGATTGTGTTTTGCCTGCTTGCACCTACAGGTGGTGACTCCTTGTGGCAAAGTCTAAATTTGGTTTCTGGGCAATAGGTTGAGGATGCCTTCATATTCTTGTCAAATTTAGTTTGCAGATAATATGCCATGAGTTGTCTCTTGGGGTTGCATTTCGGTTACATAATTTTCATGCTACATGGTAAAGAAAATATATTACAGTAGCAATCAACATTCAGTCAGCCATTCGGAGTTGATCTCAAAACCTGGGAAGGTGGAAAGACCCCTCTGCTTCTTACGCCTGTGAAGTAGCCATCCTCATGAATATCTTCTGAAACCGACAGCGCTTATAAATATTGCTGCCATTTTGGCGGGGGACCTAGCATCCTCTGGCTGCTTGTTACATATACCGGTACATCTTCTTCGTATATCTTAGCTTGTATTCAATACCATTTGGTAGATAGGGGAGAGTGGGGACACATGGGACAGGGGACACATTGGACACCGTTTATTTGGTACCCTTGTGGAAGCCAATGGACACTGAGCTTACATATGCGGTTTGGTTTTCATACCGCCTCTCAAATTTACCATAATGGTGTTTTCTGGAATCATTGAAGTGAGTAAATCTTTCTTTTCATGTGTTTCAACTTGAAAAGCTAGATTTATTAGGACACGCCCATTTGTTTATACGGTGAAGTATTGGGTATATGATGCCGATATCTTGGCACAGGATTGTTTTTTATGTAGGTCACACATGACACTGACCGAATTTTGGAGGGCATGGACAGTTGAGCAACTGGGGAGAGTTGGGACACACTCTTCCTGCACTTTCGAAGAATATTGCGATATGTATGGTATTACTTTCTGTCGGCAAAGTGATAATTTTTTAGCAAGTTCACATTTCCATGTTAAGCCATTATTTTTTTTCCAAATAAAAAAAGTTAGATTGATTGCATTTAAGTTTTTATACATCGGTTGTCCCATATCTCCCAACTCTTTGTCCCATGTCTCCCGACACTGTCCAAAGTCACCCCAAAAATACGCTGAAATGAAATCGTCTCCACATCATAACACACTCGGTTTGGTGCCTTAAACACTGTGGCATGGTATGGGTATTCTTCCCGGGTTGGTGCATGGCCCGTATTGATTTGCACACCTAAATACTTTGAACAGGATGTGAAATAATGTGACGTCACAGAAATAGTGTCCCATGTCTCCCGACTCTCCCCTACTGTGATTTTGGTTGTTTGCCAATTCATGCGCGTAGCGATCACTAATGGCTGAAACTCTCCTCACAAACGCTCAGAGATCATTAATTGAAGACAGTATGGCCGATTAAATCCCCCTGCTTGCAAAAAAAGCAAGCTAATCTTTTAACAATAGAGCTTCGCCGATAGCACCGACATGTTGATCGAGACGTGATTCACAGCGGGTGGTTCATCAACCTCTACCCAGTCTCTTTAACTTATGAAATATTTTAATCAATGTTAAATGGTGAATTGTAGACCTGAAGTTGTCAAAACTATCATAAAGATAAGCCTAACTGGCATTTCTTGGGATAGTATAACAATTTGATTCATATTTTTCCTATTTACAATAGTTTAAAAATATCCGCGCTAAAGAGATAGAGAAGAGATTGAATGAACGAACGAACGTGCTTTCGGCGTAGTTCTACTGTTAAATGAGTAATTTTAGTTTTGTGCTGGTGGGGTGAAAACTACTACTAAACCCAATATCTCGGAACACCCTGTCTTTTGATTCCACGTGAATAATCCATCATGATTCCGACTTCGAATCTCCAATATTCAATACCAATGTCAACACACGTGCTGTTTTCGTTTACTTTAATTATCCCTCGGAGGAAATTGGCGGAGAATCCGCGCAATGGCAGACATGCATGAGAAGTTTAACCAGCTTTACCATATTGACATATGTAGGCAAGTTCTGCAGAACATGGTGTCTGCTGCCATTTCCAAATGTGTTGTTCAAGTACATCCGTATTACAGATAGCAGCACAATCCCAAGAAGCTATCCAATTGAAAATAGAGATTACTCCTTCTTCCCAGAAGTTCACCAGCACGGGTGTACCTGAGAGTAGAAACATATCTAATAATACACAGTATACATTTGTTTTTTCGAATCATACAACCTGTTATCGAATACACTAGTATACGGAGCGGCTAACTAAGAACTAAGACCCATTGCAAATTGAACAAAGATACAATCATAGCCCAAATGGAAGATGCATTTAGGAACATTCGGACAAAAACGGCTCTTCTGGTGTGCTAGATTGATTATGAGACAGTTCTCCTGTAATTCAGGAATATCCCGAGGAATTCTTCTTCTGTTTCGGTTTTAGGTCATCCCTAATCGTTTCATTGAAGCGATACGGCTGATCTGTTAACCATAGATGCAATAAAGATGGTGTCCATGATAATATACCAAATTAAATCCATAATGAGCTGAATGCAAATATGATAAACACTGTACGTTAATGAGTATAATTACATAATCAAAGTTCCAGGCGTTGTCAGCAGAAATCAATAAGACAGAACAGTGTTGAAATACCGTCCTAAAAATATTATGAAGACCCTGAAATACGGCATACGCATTCCTTGCGACAAGACGCCAGTTCGTATTGCATTTTAGCAGCATCTGCCTGAAGGTGGCGCCACTGGATCAAAATGGGTCGTACTTCTTTGCGTCCGTAGGCGACTGTTAAAATTTTTCGCAAGTGATAACGTCCAAACGCTTTGTCGGATTCTCCCGAATTCGGCATACGCATATCTTGCGACAAGACGCTGGTTGCTACTGCATTTCAGCAACATCTGCCTGAAGGTGGCGACACCGAGTTTCGCTTCTTCGTGTCCGTTCCAGTTAAAATGGGTCTTGCTCTCTTTGTGTCTGTAGATAGCTGTTAAAATTCTTCACAGGCGATAACTTCCAAAAGCTTTGTCGGATTCCTTCGAAATTTAGCATATACACTCCTTGTAACCAGACATGGATTGGTATTGCGTTTCAGCAAGATCCACCTGAAGGTGGCGCCACTGGGTCCTGTTGCAATCTTGTGTGCATGTCAGTGGTTTCCATTCAAATTCTTCACAAGCGATAACTTCCAAAAGCTCTATCTAATTAGGCATCCCTAGGGATGCCTTATGCGTTTGCTATTTTTCTTCTTTCTTCCGCTTCTCGGTGTCAGTTTTGAATTTCTTGTCGTTTTAAATGAAGGACACCATTTTTTTAAAATTTGATGTCCAGTCCTTCTATTATACATCATATGATTTTCACTAACGATTTTGCAGGAACCATATCTTATTTCAGAAGTATAACCCGTGTTAGTTTTGAATGTCGTGTCGCCTTAAATGAAGGACAAAATTTCCTTCGATTTTGCTATGAAATCTTTCTATTCCACATCATATGATTTACCCTAAAGCTTTTGCATGAACCATATATTATTTCAGAAGTATAATATGAAATAACTGGCAGGGAAATCCCCGCAGTACCCAACCCCTTGTATTTGAATTTCGTGTCATCATAATTGAAGGACATTTCCTTCAATTTTGCTATCAAGTAATTGTATTCCACATCATATGATTGGCACCGATTTGGTGTAAGACTCACGAAATATAATTGACAAAGGATCTGCTGCACGTTGTATTGTCAGTCCTTTGTCCAGAATATTACCTTTTCAATGGGAGGTCTTACACCAAAGCAAGTACCCTGAGGCTTCTGCACGAACCATTTGTGTCCACACGTGTAACTTACTATATTAATTGCAACTGATTCCCTAAAGTTTGGGTGCGCACTGTGCATATGATCAATTTCCTGAATTGGATCAAATTCCATATTGTGGTTTTTCGGACTGAAAGACGATGGCATGCAGTTGTCAGTGTGTTTTTTGTCATGTACAGGGAGCTTTCTATGGCTTTCATGTCAGCACACCTACCACTACCCTCAAGGAGAGCATGTCCCCACCCCCAGGGCGCCGGGTCGCACCCTCTATCTCCCAAACTAGCCCTCATCCGACCCTCATATATTGCTTTTCAGCATATATATCTCAAATTTAAAATTTGGTTTCCGGACAATATGTTGAGGATGCATTCAGCTTCTCGTCAAATTTGGTTTGCAGATAATATGCCTTGAGATGTCACTTGGGGTAGCTTCTCGGTTATATAATTTCCATGCGTCACTGCATGGAAACTATATTACAGAAGCAATCAACGTTCAGTCAACCGTTCTGAGTTGATTTTAAAACTTGGGAAGGCAGAAAGACCCTTCCGCATCCAACGCCTATGAAGAAGCAGCTGCCTCCCTCATGTATATCTCCCGAGATCAACAATGCTAAAAAATATTGCTGCCATTTCGGCGGGGGACTTAGAATCCTCTGGCTGCTTGTTGGTGTTTCTGTCTCACTGCTCACTTTCACTTGTGTGACTCATCAAGTGCTTGGTCTTACATGAAGCTGGTACTTGACACACATAATTATTATCCTACAATACAGTTGAGATCCTGTGTTAGGCGGGCGTAAATTACACTTGAATGTGCCAATCTATATCGATATGTGGAAACATTGTAAAATCAGATCTCAATATTATGTATGTATCTATCATCTAACATTGCAAGAGAACGTGTGTTTTTCTGTTGACTTCTGCTGAGAACGCTTGGAAGAATTGCTTCTATAATTATATTCTTTGTTCCGCATTGTTCATCTTAATAGATTTCATATTTTTATCAGCATTGTATGAGGAATATTTTGGAATATCATACTGGTCATCAAATCTATTACATACACGGTTGTCAGACCATCTGTAAGTTTTCAAAAATAGGTAACATGTTATCACCTGTTTTCGTCTGTTTTCTTCTGGTACTATCAAGGAGGTTGCCTTGTCACACCCTATTCGCGATATGTTGGAGAGTCCCTATCTGACAGTTATCATTTTGATTCGCCGGAGGGCGTGCAATGGAGTCGGTAATCCACATGTAGATTGTCAATTTACATCTGGTTCATTCATCATGCTCATCAAGTTCACCAAGAGTCAACGTTTTTCTCAAAATAAAAAAAAAAATTAAGAAATAAAATAAAATAATAATAATAATGGCTGTTAACGATGTGCGATGTTGTAGGGTCTGTGTCACTGCTGTTATGTACAGAGGATGGAGAGATTCAGGAGGTAATTGTTTCGTTTGTCACATATGCGTATTGTGTAGTTTCATCAGACATATTGGATATTGTCATGAGACTGAGTATTTACAGTTTGTGCCTGCAAAGGTTCTATCGAGTTGGGCCAGAAGAGGAGAGTGACCGAATCTTTTCGACCATGGCGCCCTCCTGATAACAAGTAGGATGGAGAGTTTCCCCAGCTGCGCGACAGCGACGGAGTTCGTCCCTTAGTAGCTTACGTTCGTAGCTGCTTCGGAGTGAGGTTTGGCTAGAGATATACTTCTATGAAGTCTGTTACTTCCGCTCCTTCTATGAGTTTCGCCTCACATAGTACTTGCAATTAGTTTCAGTGTTCAGCAGAACCATTTAATGGGTCTAACTCTGTCTGATTTTTCGCTTTGTCCGAGTCATCTCGTTTTATATCAAGATGCGATTCTTTGGGTGATTCAGGAAGTCTCTTATAACCATGTTTAATTTCCTGTCCTGTCTTGCTCTGTATTTTCAATGCCTCCTTGCATTTTCAGGTCTATGTCCTTTTCCATATTGTCGACTTTATCATCGATGTGTCTGACCTGGGTTTTAATATCATTATAGCTTCTACTCACATCTTTTAGGAGGCTGGCGAGTGTCCCGTGAAGCGCTGTGGCTGATTTACAAACAGGGAATTACCATAACAATTCACCAGAAGTGTCGGGATCTGACACTATAAAATATTTGACTCGTTCGCTGTGACCCGAGCATTTTAGACACACCCCGAGATCGCAAAATTCACAATGGATGCATTTATCACGATCCGGGATGTGTACTTTACAGGCTAAACATGGAAAAGTTTGTTGAGCTTGTTGTTGTTGCTGTTGCTGATGGTGACCAACATGGCCGAATTGACTTTCACCAGTACCAGACCGCTTTTGCCCGATCCAGCGTTGTTTTGGGTTATGCGACCTTCTGCTCTCGTGAACTTTATCCATATTCATTTATCAGATGATTATGATGCAGATTTCGCGGACACTTGTAGTTACATGTATTAGATATGCGCTAGTTTTTTTGAAAATGTTTACCACCGAATTTAAAACACGTCCTGCGCTCTGCGACTCGCCTGAAAATCGATACAGTAGCAATATAAATCGTTTAACTTAAAAACGTTTTAAAATTTCCTAATGCACCAAGCCGAAAGTCGAAAACTATATCAATGCGGCAAATGAGTGCACATATATGTTCGTCAGTGTATCTGTCTGTCCATCCACGTGATTGAAATACTTGTATACGGTAACGCTGTCTTTTGTCAACTAATCCTAGTAGGCAATTTGGCATACTTGGGTCCAAAAAAATATCCTCCCAACTTGAATGACCAAATTGTATTTTTTTGATTGGATTATCCCAATTGAATTAAAATACAATAATTGTACCTACCATCGCTCCACAGCCATTCTTGTGTTGGATTGTTGTCAGTTAACCCGATCCAATGACAGTTGGTGTCCACGGAGAATACCGCAGATCTGAGAATACCTGAGAAGAGAATTTGTGTATCCGAGTCTACAACTTTGGCGAGCTGCCCGGAACGTTTATTGCACTGTACATCCGCCCCCTTCCATGAGAGTTTATCACGACCGGAAGTACAGTAACACGTGCCTCTATCGTTAAAGTACACGCGGGCTCCATGCCGCTTTGATGCCAGTTCCATTTCAAACCATTCAGGGCATATTCCCGTTACTGCTGCAAAAGCAAATCGCACATAAAAATTTCATTAGACTCCACCGTGTATGTATTTCACCAATACGTGACGTCACACACACATCTTCTGCCGTGTTGGTGGCTGAGTCTTCAATAAATTGTTGTCAACTTGACCTGCTATTTTATCCACCCGTCTTGATTACGGGTATGTCACTACCAACGAAATTATTGTCGTCAAAATATTTCTGAGATTGGGATACGCTATTGTAAAGAAGGTGTAAACTAACTACGACTAGCAGGTGTATAGACTACGTACATGCATATTGCATAATTGTGTATCATTTCTACGGAAGCTGCTTTTCAGCAATATTTTGAATATGTCTTTTTCTGACAGCAGGATAATCTCCCCCAAGCTCTGGACAGAAAATTTCTAAAATTTCTAGAAAATCTATCTAGCGCTTAACAGCTTAATAACTGAAACACATTCAGAATTTTCAAATGGCTGAAGGCTATTGAAATACATAATGTAATATTCACTTAAAACAGGAGTATTTCCTTTTTCTTAATTGTCTGGAAGATGCGTA
Organism: Hanleya hanleyi; assembly: GCA_036873755.1. Classification (NCBI taxonomy): domain Eukaryota; kingdom Metazoa; phylum Mollusca; class Polyplacophora; order Lepidopleurida; family Hanleyidae; genus Hanleya; species Hanleya hanleyi. The sequence goes on from JAVTVY010037558.1 coordinate 80,171, forward strand.
AATATCCACGGAAAATGCCATTTTGGGGGAAAGGAGTATCAGCGAAGTCACGCATGTCACGTCTGCTACGGAATCCGCCAGTCTGTCCAAAGTTATATTCCAGAGGAGATGATTGTATTGCACGATCAGTTGGAAATTTGTTTTCCATATCTTTGTTTTAATTTGACCATGGATACAAGTAAAGTGGTTGCAACTTATTAGTTCAGATAATTAACGACGTCATCAGTTTAACGAATATGAGAAATTGGGGGCCAAATTGACCAAGAGAAAAGCATTGCAAGCAGCCCTATATTTACAGTGCTGAGAGTGGACCAACCATAAACTTCTTTTGTCAAAAAGTTAATGTGGAATTTTAGGGTATATTGAGATAACCGTAGCTGTTCTATGGATTACAGTTTTAAAGTATTTAACATGCGATACTGACCGCAAACATGGCCAAGGCAAAACATGATAAGGGTTCCGCCTGCGACAATACACGAGAGTAGAAACCCAAATTATTTCACGTTTCCGAAAAAATGCATGTCAAAAGAATGTCGAAAAAGTTCTAGCTAGTTTAGGTCACATGTACTGCATACTAGCTAGTTAGGTTACATGTACTACATACTAGTTAGTTAGGTTACATGTACTACATACTAGTTAGGTAGGCTACATGTACTACATGCTAGCTAGTTAGGTTACATGCACTACATACTAGTTAGTTATGTTACATGTATTACCTACTAGCTAGTTAGGTTTCATGTATTACATGCTAGTTAGTTAGGTTGCATGTACTGCGTACTAGTTAGGTTGCAGGTACTGCATACTAGCTAGTTAGGTTAAATGTACAACATACTAGCTAGTTAGGTTACCTGTACTGCATACTAGCTAGTTTAGGTTACATGTACAGCATACTAGTTAGGTTGCATGTAATGCATACTACAAATGTAGCTAGTTAGGTTAAATGTATTACATACTAGCTAGTTAGGTTACATTTACTGCATACTAGCTAGTTTAGGTTACATGTACTGCATACTAGCTAGTTAGGTAACATATACTACACACTAGTTAGTTTAGGTTACATGTACTTCATACTAGCTAGTAATGTTACATGTACTACATACTAGTTAGATAGGTTACATGTACTGCATACTAGCGAGTTATGTTACATGTACTACATACTAGTTAGTTAGGTTACATGTACTGCATTCTAGCTAGTTAGGTTAACTATACAACATACTAGATAGTTAGGTTACATGTACTGCATACTAGCTAGTTTAGGTTACATGTAATGCATACTAGTTAGGTTGCATGTACTGCATCCTAGCTGGTTAGGTTAAATGTATTAGATACTAGCTAGTTAGGTTACATTTACTGCATACTAGCTAGTTTAGGTTACATGTACTGCATACTAGCTAGTTAGGTAACATGTACTACATACTAGTTAGTTTAGGTTACATGTACTTCATACTAGCTAGTAATGTTACATGTGCTACATACTAGTTAGATAGGTTACATGTACTGCATTCTAGCTAGTTAGGTTAAATATACAACATACTAGCTAGTTAGGTTACATGTACTGCATACTAGCTAGTTAGGTAACATGTACTACATACTAGTTAGTTTAGGTTACATGTACTTCATACTAGCTAGTAATGTTACATGTACTACATACTAGTTAGATAGGTTACATGTACTGCATACTAGCGAGTTATGTTACATGTACTACATACTAGTTAGTTAGGTTACATGTACTACATACTACATGTAGTTAGTTTAGGTTACATGTACTGCATACTAGCTAGTTAGGCTAAATATACAACATACTAGCTAGTTAGGTTACATGTACTGCATACTAGCTAGTTTAGGTTACATGTAATGCATACTAGTTAGGTTGCATGTACTGCATCCTAGCTAGTTAGGTTGAATGTATTACATAATAGGTAGTTAGGTTACATGTACTGCATACTAGCTAGTTTAGGTTACATGTACTGCATACTAGCTAGTTAGGTTACATGTACTACATACTAGTTAGTTTAGGATCCATGTACTGGATACTATATAGCTAAGTTACATGTACTACATACTAGCTAGTTAGGTTACATGTACTACATACTAGCTAATTTAGGTTACATGTACTACATGCTAGCTAGTTAGATTACATGTACTGCATACTACATGTACTGCATACTAGCTAGTTAGGTTACATGTACTACATACTAGTTAGTTTAGGTCACATGTACTACATACTAGTTAGTTTAGGTTGCATATACTGAATACTAGCTAGTTAAGTTACATGTACTACATATTAGCTAGTTTAGGTTACATGTATTGCTTACTAGCTAGTTTAGGTTACATGTACTGCATACTAGCTAGTTAGAATACATGTACTGCATACTAGCTAGTTAGGTTACATGCAAAACAAACAAGCTAGTCAGGTTACATGTACTACATACTAGCTAGTCAGGTTACATTACTATATACTAGCTAGTTAGGTTATATGTACTACAAACTGGTTAGTTTAGGTTACATGTACTGCATACTAGCTAGTTATGTTACATGTACTACATACTAGCTAGTTAGATTACATGTACTACATACTAGTTAGCTTAGGTTTCATGTACTACATACTAGCTAGTTTAGGTTACATGTACTACATACTAGCTAGTTAGGTTACAAGCACTACATACTAGCTAGTTAGGTTACATGTACTGCATACTAGCTAGTTAGGTTACACGCACTACATGCACATACTATTCACCACAGTTGTGACATTTTGTACAGACCTTTTGATGTTTGATATATGTTGGCATTGTGGGAGGTTGATGTTGGGTCGACAGCGAGCCTTATAGACTAGTATTTTGTGTTAAATGCCGTCATTTTCTTCTGGCGACGATAGAGCTCGCCAATCGCCAGTGTACGGGTTGTTATAGCGACACAGCTCAACATTTACCAATAAACAGTGTCAGAGCATTTCCATCATAGCTCTCTAGATTTGTATCTAAAACCGCTTATGCCGGTGCTGGGGGGCCGTGTGGTCATATCATCCAAGCTCCCACATGAACATGTACAATAAAAGCGTACCTGAGATACAACACATATCACGAATCGTTAGATTCTTGGTATGTGCTTTAGAATATGTTAACCAGTAGACTATACTATGAAGTCATGTGGCATTGTCAGTATGTCGGCACCTCTTCCCACTTCCCTTATATGCGTTGTAATTGTCTGTGTAATAGTTGAAATAGTCGGTTTCTCTTCAGTTTGCGGTAAATATAGCAGTGGGGGGGAGGGAGAATGCATTGCGCAGTCGGGGCATGCCACATGCATGCACCCTATAAGGTAGTGAATTGTCTCTCTGGTAAACAGTCCGGTAAAACTCCAAAACGGGGAACGTTCCCAAATTGGGAAACATATTTCCTGAACAGGGAATCTTTGGCAAATATTGTTGTTCATTCATAAATTGCAAACAACACAAATATTATACTCAAATGTCATCTAAATAAGTAAGTTTAGTATTGTTTCATAATACAGAATAATTATTTTTTCTCATTATGGTTTCAATTGTTCAAATAATGCTATTATTAAATTTGGATCCTAATTTTCTCAGTCCCTGCACTTCTCTGCACATTGACCATCCACACAAAGATAGTTCACTATGACCCTGCCGTCACATGATCAGTGTCTTGATCGCTAGCCATTGTTAGGCCGAGATATTCCAGTCTGAATATGATGGTTTCCTGAAATAGAAACATTGGTCAGCCCTATGGTGGGCTAACGATCCATTTAAACCATAATAAGAAAAAATAATTATTCTGTATAATGAAACAGTACCAAACGTGCTTATTTAGAGGACATTTGAGTATAATATTTGTGTTATTTGCAATTTATGAATGAACAAACATATTTGCCAAAGGTTTCCTGTTCAGGAAATATGTTTCCTAATTTGGGAATGTTCCCTGTTTTGGAAAAGTTTCCTGTTCAGGAAATATGTTTCCCAATTTGGGAACGTTCCCCGTTTTGGAGTTGTACCGGACTGGTAAAGGACTGCTCCTGAAAATTGCCTGTTCTCTGCACGCATTGTCGCTTCATTTCTAGAGAAGTACTTTCTCCTTTCGCCTTATTTGTTTGACTATTTCAGCTAAGCTTCATTGTCCAGCCAATCGCTTAATATTACAACGGACCTAGACGAAATTTCGATTTTTGGAACCGGTGATTGCAGGACAACTCGTCGCCCCCGTGCAAGGAAACGGTGCTAAGTAAGACTAACTATATCCCATTTGACACACAACGTAGATTAGTATAATTATTCAGAGATCAAAATGGTAATAACCGTCTATGTCATCCGAGTGCCATATATCAGATTATTCAACATGGGTCACGCAACGTGCATGAATGAAGCAGCAAGAAGTGGTTGACGACCCTTAACCCTATCTGGCCTGGGCGATTTGGAGTGTACCGCAGCCTGGGGGTGGAGAGGCGGAAATTGCCCCCCCCCCCTATATATTTTCGCTATCGCTAAGGCTAGAGATACAACACATATCACGAATCGTTAGATTCTCGGTGCCTCTGACGACACGTGTGCCAAATTTGGTGCTTTATTCCACTCTGTCACGATAAAGTGAAAATCTGGCCTTAAGCCACCGGACTAAATATGATAGCCTATAACGTCACGAAGTTTCAGCTCTCCATTTTTGGCGTTACGGATATATCACAGAAAGTTTGGTAGGGGGTATTTTGATCCCCCTCCCCTAGGCCTGGTAGGATTAATGGAGGGAGAGACGGGGAACAAATCAGGGGATGTTTTTTTGGTGATGCTAAGACATATGGTTTCAATGAAATGCATAGAATCGCGTTAAATCAACAGGCTGAATTTTTGCGAAATTTTTGAAGAAATATGGCAATAACATCACTTTTCTGGTACGCCCACATGGCCGCCATTTTGAATTTACCCATGATCCTCTGCTCGGGGGTCATGCAAATAGGCTCAAAATGACCTCAATATGATAATCTCAAAAGTTACGGAGTTTCAGCTCTCAATTCTTTGTTGTTCCGGAGTTACGAGCAAACAAACAACTTCTGGGGGGGGGGGCGGAAAGTGCCCCCTTCCAGGCCAGATAGGGTTAAGTTAGTGTCATTTGTGCTAATTTGACATATTTTGACGGAAAATGCAATTCTATACTTATAACGGAGAGGTTGGAATGCCCGCCAAACGTCAAATTGCTTGATATAACGCAAAAATGCTGTTAATATTTCCGAGTAGTTTTCCAGGTGAAATACGAACATAACATATTGGCGATTAGAGGGAGTGCCCTTGAACACGTCATGGGTCAAATGTTCTTCATTCGTGGCGAGAAATGGAAAACTGACTTTCTTTCGTAAAATAATGGATTTAAGAATTAGAAATAAAGGGGAAGACCTACTGCAAGCATTTTCTATGATACTAAGCTATATGCAAGAACTCTAAATTCTAAAGATTTTAAAGACTGGGAAAATTTCCCCTGCTGTGAAAAACCCCATCTTTTCTAGATCAATTTTCCCAGATATGTGAGACACACTTCATTGTCGACGTGTGGTTGAACATAATCGTCCTCGGTCATCACACAGCTCGGTGCCTCGACTTCAATTCGCTCAGGTTCCTTCAACATTATTTATTCGTCTTGGTTTATTTTATTTGTTCTTTTTTTCGAGTTGTATAGAAAACTAAGATCACATGAACTTATGCCTATATCTATATACCTGGCATCTGGCCAAATGTGACCTACTTATCGGTAACAGTTATTAGTTATTAATCAGCCAAGGGCCACAGAACGTTCCAGACATTGCAAGATATCAACACGCTAACAGTGAAGTTTAAAGATATACTGCTCCTATGATACTCATATCGTGACACCCATTAGCCAGGTAAATCCTAAGATGATCGATGGATAAACTGGCTCGCGAGGATGCCCAGTAGCCGGCTGTCGTTCATGGGAATTTTCTCGTCTTTTGTTTACAATATCTTACTCATCAGACACCCAAAAATCTAAATCCTATCAGGTTTAATATATATGCATGTGTATAAACACACGTCAGTATATTGTATGGGAAAAGAGACATACAATGCTTAATGACACCAACAATGCATCGTGTGAATGAACAGTACTTTTTCACCCAAATACTCTCCAGATATTTTTGTATGATATATTGTATGTTGATTTTGACTGTGGTCATGAACACCATGGATCACAAGTATTACGTGGTGTTCAAACGTCCTCTAGACCCAGGTTAAGCGGAATTAAACATAAGTCAGAGATCCGCCACGCCCGGTGTGACTTTCCTAACCGATCTTGAAGAAAGGGATCTTGAGAGAATTCATTCGTCGGAAGCATTGTTTCTCGTCGCTTTTACCAAACATACTCCCTCAAACCGATATAAATAGTCAAAAGAAAATCATTTCATGACAACCCTAGTTCCATAGTATGGCTAAACGTTGTATCTGTTGATGTGGTACAGCTAGAAGACACCTAGTTGAAGGATAACAGATACAAAGACTATCCGTTTGTGTGTGCTTATCATGTGTCCAAGTAATTCTTTTCTATGTACTGGTGAGTATATCATATATGGCTTCCATTTTTATCATTCGCATTAAACCTTAACATTATCCACCATTTTCTAACTTCACGAATACACGACTTGCCGGTCGTGTGAAAGTGGCAAAAAGGAAGAGTTATTGCCCCTTTTTCAGGAGCAAGATTCAGATACAGCAATGCCTTCAACATGGGCCTCAGGAAAAATCACCGTTATAAGTTTGTTAAAAGACAGTGTCAGAAGCTGACAGGGGCCTGAATTATCACTGAAGTGTTCTAGAGTGAAAGAAGTCTGATGAAATCATGTAAAAAATCCAATGAAATAACTTTTTTCAGCAATTCAGTCCGTGCCTATATTTACAACATGCGTGAGGCAGAAGTTTACTAGTGCTTCGCATTGCACTATGGGAAGGAAACATGGCAATTTTTGCTATTTTCCGACGACCGGCAAAGCGTGTATTAGTGGGACATTATTTAGCAGCTAACGGGGTGAGGGGGTATGGGGCGACCATTTATCGGCGCCCGACTGAAATTTAACCTGGTTCCAAAGCCCAGTCCATGACCCGAATTCCAAGTTTTAAAATGTCTTACATATCATCTTGTATAACCAATTCCCATATGACCGTTGCCTCTCAGCCAGAGAGGAAGTCTCTTGTTTCAAATCTTTCAGCTGCCTCGATCATGCTTCAAAGGGAAACACATCGATTACTCTTGAGAGGGGGGATTTGGTTTAAAATCACACTCAAGGTTATTTCACTCAAAGGGGAGAGGAGTGGGGTGGATTTTTGGTGTATATGCCTTCGTCAATCGTGTTGAGGGAGCTCATTCATTATTAATATTGCAATCAATCGAAATCCCCTAAAACCATGGATTGACATCGACCAAAAAGTCAAACGAATACTGATATGTAAGAGATGGGAGATGACTTCACAGAAAGGCTTTTGTCTGCACCGCAGATTCTAGAATACGGAGGTTTCTCGGACGTGGCCTTAACATCTCAGCGCGCTGTTACAGCAGGTGTTTATGTGGAGACTATGAAGTTACCACACGGCCTCTAGCACAAGCTTAAGCGGAATTAGACACGCTAGCTCGGGAGCTGTGGTGACAGATACGCCAAAATAACTAGCTCTATGTTAATGAATGAGCATCGAGAGCTTCACATGGAGTAAACGCCTTAGCAACGGATAAACATGATAAAGGCAAGGACACCCAGAAAAACTGTAGTACCGCACGTCGCACGCCTTAAATTCCCCATAAAGTGAATAAACCTAAATATATTTGTCAAATGGCATGTGAAAAGACCGGATCTTGGAGACTAACAGTCCACCAGTAGGTATAAAGGAACTAAGAGATCGTAGGTGGGCGTGTGTAAAAGAGATATTATGATAAAAGCATAACCTGGTTCGGCATTTGTCAGCAAGTGGAAACTATTTCGAAATTCTGTACAGAATTGTTTAAAAATGGCCGCACCCATGAGAATTTGCGTTTCTCAAATATTTGCTGGTCAACATTATGGTTCAACTCATAATCGGGGTTTAACTGTGGAATGGATTTACTGCTGGCACGAACTTGGTTGGGATATTGGTATTTGAGACGCATGGAGATAGAAGGAATATTTAGTTCCTGCTAACAAATAAAATCCTACCTACACAGATAAAAAAGTTGGGGAGATATGTAAGAGATGGGAAAAGTTGACGTAGTCTGGTGACTGAAAAGCAACCACAGGAGCTTTAGTATCTCAGCTGTTCAAGTGAAATATAAAGTAATCATACGATTCCTAGCACCGCTTTAAGCGGATTTAGATACGCTAGCTCGGGAACTGTGATGACAGATCAGCTAAAATAATCAACTCATATATGGAAATGGATGAACATCGAGGGCGTCTGGTGAAGTAAATGCCTTCATGGGGTAAACATGGTATTTAGTTCAGTAACAGGTGTGCATACATAACATTGGGAATGGGACGGTCATGCTTTGCGCTGGGTCATCATTTGAACTATGTTTTTTCTCCATGTAAGAATCACGAAACAATGCATACAACAGCCAACTCTGGGTACAACAATGTGTCTAGTCTTGTGCCTTTTCAGCCACCCAAAGACTCAAACAATAGCTTCCACTTGAAGTATCTACCGTATATACCGGAATATAAGAATGTGATAGCTCAGGCGTTGGAAGTTTTGTGTGTGGTTGTGTATGAGTGAAAGGAGGGGGGGGGGTGAGGGGGTAATAAAAAGTTATGTACTGATGGCTGGCGATTTCCGACTAACAAACGTAATAATGAACGATAATTTGGTATATTGAGCAAGATCTTACCATCTAAGAATTTACATTGAAGGTCTACTACGTCTCCATCCATTGAGCGACAAGCGACGCATTCTTATCCGGGTGTAGGACAAAACCTCCAGCGGACAAAACCCCCAAGGACAAAACATCCCAGGACAAAACCCCACCGGACATAACCCCCACTGGACAAAACCCCAATAATTTAATTAATCTTTCAATACTTGTGTAGCCTACTATACAGGCTACCCTGTTCTTACATGACCAATAGTTTCACCCATTTTTTCACCCCAAACGAAGTTTTTCACTAGCACATTAGCACATGTTTTTTCAGTAGCAGATAATGAAAGATCTTCTATAAATCCTGACTTTGATCATGAATATGTCATAACAGATCCACAGTTGAGTGAAGATTAATGGACCACTCATAGATCTGCCAGGTCTCACGGAACTTCCGTGAGTTACAAGAAAACTGCTCTGATCTCACGGAAAATCTTTTCCGAAACTACCATGGGATAAATGGGAGTCTCATGGAATTAAATCCAGATATTTAACACAGAGTAAATAGAGATGTCAAATTACAGGAGAAAGTCTCACGGAATTCCGATACCATAACTTGGCAGCTCTGCACTCACTGTTTAGTAATTATTTAGTGTGCATCAGTCATTATAATCCTTATAGCTGAAATACACAAAAATGACAAGGATCATAGAGACTAGATATTTATGAATTTCTAAATTAAAAATGTAAAAATTCTGTCTAAAATAGCTATTTTGGGGTGAGATGGGGGTTTTGTCCGACCTTTCAATTTTGGGGGTTTTGTCCATGGGTGTTTTGTCCTAGGGGGTTTTGTCCGCGGGTGTTTTGTCCTACGGGGTTTTGTCCGCTGGGGGTGTTGTCCGGATATCTTCTTATCCACGGAAAACATCAAAAAGCGATTGTACGCGGAGGAATTACAATTTTATATCAATGAAACAATCTAAACTTACCAAAACATGGCCTTGTTATTCCCAAAAGTATTGTAGCTCGCAACAAACACGTTGTGATCATGGTACTCGTCGTTATAGCTGCATGTCGTTGGCAGGTTTAACCGCTATATTGCTGAGTCTGGGTCCCCATGGACACGGCCTGACTTCCGGTCCACATCTGGGTATTGGATACACTCATACCGATGTGCTTTATCTATATTTAATAGGTGTTCTACAGTCGATTGCATTGCTTTTACACAGCCGCTCTATGTCATATTATTTGTCTAAATTGAGGATAATTTTAGAAAATTCGGATATGTATAAACCGGCTGCCAACGATCAGAATGTTCCCGATCTTTTTCACAGGCGGATGTTACGATAGGTAGTTATGGTATTTGTTCTACTCAATTACACATTTGATTTCAGTTCACTGGTCAACAACATCCTTCACCGGTGGACTATTGCGGGGCCTGGATATTGAATTCAGCTGGTTGCTCAAGAAGAAGGTAAAATCATCTCTTCGTTTGTACAAGAGCGAAGAGCTTGAAATTTCCATGGTGAACACCTGTTAAGAACTTCCGGCTCTTGAAATAATCTAATCCCCGTGGAAAGATGGACGTCTATATCCAATAAGGGAATCAGCCAGGAACAATGTTCTTAACCTTGCCGTCAATGTTAATCTTTTGGAAGTCTGTTACCTATTACTTATTCATGTCCAACAATTGTTTCATAAAGGGTCCCCGATAAGGTCTACGCCGCTAAATTGTGTATCGTCAGTAATTTTGTCTATGTTTGGCTATAATTTGGAAGATCCCATTCGAATGTGAGAATTCGGTATCAGGCGGGGTCGTTTCATTAGGGAGCATTTAAAAATTTGGATCGTTCTATTTGCATTTTGAATTGTATTATTCCAGAATTTGGTGGATATACATCGAAAATTATGCAAATGTGAGAAAAGGTAATGCCCCTACTGCTCAATATAAACTAGCCCATTTATCAACACTGGTTTGACAGGACCCATTACGTCATAAAATAACCTGAAATTTAAGATAATCTCTAGCAAGAAGCAGAAGACAATACTAATTATTTCCAAGTGAATTATTGGTGTTTTCGGTGTTTTACCTAGCTCCATGGCTATTTATTGACGTTTAGACAAAGTCAAGAACGTGAGATAATTCTAGAAATTAGCACTGAATACCAGGGCAATGTATTCGAGCGATAATAGAATGTCTCGAAAAGATACTTTTCATTTTGACTAACATAGGATACAAATCGCAAGGGGCATCCTAAGTTGATGCACCTGGTATGGGAGACATTTTCGGGTATAAAAGGCAAATCTTCCACGGAACTGACAACTTTACGCTTCTAGTTTTTGTTTTGAAAATAGATGTAATCCCCACAATTGCAAAGAATATCCTTTTTGACAGCGCTGAATTGCAAAAATGATATTAATTCTTTGTACAGACCAAGAAGCTCGTAATCTGATTTACAATATGCAAAAATATATGGGCCATTCAGTCAAGGTTAATCACAACTTGTGTGATTACGGCTCGATGGAACCAGGGCATCATCGTAAAGTCAATTGTTCAGGAAGTTGAAGAGTTTTGTATGTGAATTAGGTATGTGTAACAGAAACCTCACACCACGAATAGTTTATTTAATTAAAATGCGTGAGATTTTCCAATTTTCCCAGTAACTAGATAATACAAGCCCATACCTATGTCAGAGTGATCTGATTAAATTACCTCAACTACTAGGCATCAGACAGCAAACATGAGAAAATTCCCAATCCGTTAAGTTCTAATCTTCGACCAAGATCAGAATGTTCTCCATTTTTGTCCGCCCTCGTTGCAAGGAATAATCAAAGGTCGGTGTTACGGCTAGCAAGTAAACTATTTGCTTCGACGGGGAACTGAGCACGGCGTTCAGTTGGCAGAGAAAAGGCAAAACGTACAAAGCTTGAAATTTGTCAACTTGCTGTGCTTGAAATGAACTACTACTCACCGAAATGAGAAAGTTTAACGCTACCTGGCATGGGGGGAGGGGAATTTCTGCCCCCACCCCCTGCTAGTGTTTTGCTCTTATCTCCAGAACGACAAAAACTTGAGAGCTAAAACTCCGTAACTTTTTAGATTATCATATTGGGGTCATTATGAGCTAATTTCAATGACCCCCCGAGCAGAGGATCATGGGTAAATTCAAATGCCGGCCATGTGGGGGTACCAGAAAAGTTATGTTTTCGTCATATTTGTTAATTTTTTTTGCAAAAACTCAGCAAGTTGGTTCAACGTGGTTCTATGCATTATACTGAAACCATGTGCTCCATTAACCCTACCAGGCCTGAGGGAGGGAGGGCATTTTCTTTCTTTTTCCTACCAAACTTTCTGCGCTATCTCCGGAACGCCCAAAAATGGAGAGCTGAAACTCCGTGATGTTATAGGCTATCATATTGATGTCTCTTTGAGCCTATTGCATAACCTCACGAGCAGAGAATCATGGGTGAATTCAAAATGGTGTCCATGTAGGTACCAGAAAGTGTTGTTTTCGTCATATTTTTTCCAAAATTTTGGCTTTTCTGTACGGGAAAGTGGGTAAAAATTATTTTTATTTCATATGAGATTATTAGCGACTAACTTATCATGCCGTTTTTGCGAAGAAAAAAAAACAAAATAAAAAAAATTGAAAATTTTGACAGAAAAATCGTCCAAAATGCTCTTTCTAAAAATGACGTCACGGTGACGTCATTATGGCGGTCATTTAGGATTTTTTACATTTTCTTGTAGAGATTGACCCAAGTATATAATGTGGTAAGTTTCAGCCCTCTTGCCTTAGCGATAGCGAATATATATAGGGGACAATTTTCGCCCTCATTCACGCTTTGATTGTGTCTGTTCATCTGAGTACCATGGAGATGTTAAAAACGTGATATTTAAAAGGCCCTTTGTCACAGGTTAAGCGGAATTTAACACTAAATACGAAGCGTAGCACCAGAGATCTCGCACGGACGGAATAAAGATTAAAAACAGAGGGACTGGAATATAGCAGGAAAATAGAAGTTCAAAACTTCAAAACCTTTTTACGTGTTTACTTTAGTCTAAAGAAACGCATTTCTCAAATGTCGGAGATATGCTGTCACAAATTGACGGAACGGGCAATTTTACGTCTATCGCAAGGCGAGTTGGTCCTGGAAGGATTCCCTCTCCCGACCTCTGCTTCGGAACCAGCATGGGGGCTTGTGAAGATACTTGCGTTCAACTTAGGAGTATACCGAAAACTGATGCAAAGGCTCAATTGTACTAGAAATTTAATTTCACGATTTCACACACCAGCCAATGAGAGTTCCAAAATAACACCCAAGATAATTTGAATATTACCTTTAAGTTTCCACATATAGTAGAACCGGATAAACGAATGGTACCATCTGCTAATTAGGATTAGCATGATTAGGGTAAGTTGTGAAAAACACGATTTATTTACCGGCTGTTGAGCTTGATGGCTGTTCAAAACCTGTGCTTCTATGACACATTATCCGATCTGATTTCCACTTAAGTTGGAATCCCAAAATATTCATTTCAAATTATCACAAAAAAATTCTTATTCATCCCGAAGTAATAAATGGCTGCCATTAGACTATAGATAAATGATTTAACTTTATTTTTTTACCATACTTTGACTATGGCAGAGTGTTTCAGGTAAAAACATCTGAGAAGCATAACTACGTACTGTGCCAATATCATCATCGGGAAGTTATGCATTACCTGCCAATGGAGACCACATATTAAATTGCGATGGCAGCTATCAAAGTGTGAGTCACGATTATCTATTCTATAACACTTACGCCTATTACACACTGATAACCGTGCAATTAGTAGACGATTTAGCATGGTTTAGAACTTTGTGACGTATGAAATCTACTCCCGTGATCTTGACACGCACACTCGAGAGAATCCGGTTCACAGGGCGGGTGATAAATGGCAGGACAAATTCTTGCCTGCCAAGACAATCCAATAAACAAATAGAATAGATACCCAGATACCTTGCAAGTAGGAACTTTAGTTTATTTCAAAGGCAGAAAATGTATAGTCGCAGATATTTACAAACCAATTGGGACATACGATTGTTACACAAAAAGAAACAGATCAACAGGAGAAACGAGACGTACTTTCAGATACGAATTAGAGAAGGGGAGATCGACGAGTTCATGAGAGACTCAGATGATGAATCTTTTCTTGCTGTTTTGAATGCAGACACAACACGAGTGCGATCAGCTGAACAAAGGATTTTCCTCCGCTGACGATGAGAAATTAAGACATCTGGCTGACAAATAAAATGAACCAGGGACAGACAGGCAAACGAAATGGGGAATACGGATAATTAAAGGTATTAAATTCGCTTTATATTATTAGTAAATACGTAAATTTCTGTCTCAAGTTTAACTGTTGGTTCCATCGTGAAATTGATTAAGAATGGCACACAAATAGGCTTGTATGCATGAATGTTTCACAGTCTCAGGTGACAGAAAGACTGCGCCCCCTTCTGAGAGACCACATAAACTCGTCCATTGATATTGGCACGCTGCCAACTGATACAGAAGGCACATTTCAACAGTGGGAGGAAAGGTTGTGAAGGTTTACCATATTTTTTCCAATCTTTCATGGTAATCTTTGTTGATAATCAATTTGAGTAGTGCGATAGAATAGAAATAATGTCTTCATAGGCGTGCTAAATCGTTATTTTACGCACGGTTAGTGTGGGAAACTTCATAAATTTTAGGGCGCGGGCTTCGCCCTTGCCCTAGAATATAAACTTTCCCACACTGACCGTGCGTAAAATAACAATTTAGCACGCCTGTGAAAACATTATTTCTTAATTACTACACCATGCGTTCTTCGCAGTACTGAATAATACACTGAAGGTCAAAGGACTGAAACCGACAAAAGCAGTGATTCGTATTTTTATGATATAGGGCTTTTGAATTGTTCACGAGGAAAGCAGTTGTACACCCGACTCGTAAGTATCGTAGGTCGATATCACATTTCATAACAAAACAACGACACCACATAAATATATATTGAAGAATAACAAGAATGCAAGGATATCACAAACATTCGTACCACGTACAATGATAAAGCAACGTTTGCCTATAGTATGCAGGTTCTATACACAGCAATGGCGACGACGGTCAAATTACGAACATTTCAAGGGCAGACGATCGCGCCCCACGTAAACGATAGACCCTCCATGCCCCCAGTTTCCCAAAATATTGGAGGTTCATAATAAATTTCTCACCCTACTCTTGCAACAGTATATATTCTTGCCCCTTATCTCGGAGCAGTGGTTCAGTCCAAATGATGACTGTCGAAAGCATGATACCACATGACATACGATCTAGTGTAAGATGTTACTCGTGATGGTGCACAAGTGTTCCTGTGGATATTTTGTCTATTGTTGGCTCTAGAACTATTTTACTACACAATAGTCAGTGGTGTTAGAATGATTGATTAGATTAGATTAGATTAGATTAGATTAATTGATTAGAGTCTGTGGTTTCTAAATGGATCATGTAGTGTCAGTAACTTTGTGATGAAATATTGAAATGTGTGTGAAAGGCAAAAGTTTTGACTGCGGCAGTCCGGAAGGGGTAAAAACCATCATGTCGGGAATCGTCTTCTGAACTCCTGTAGTATATCATCACTTTCGTCCGGCATGCCCCAATCGTCCTGAACGTA
Organism: Hanleya hanleyi; assembly: GCA_036873755.1. Taxonomy (NCBI): domain Eukaryota; kingdom Metazoa; phylum Mollusca; class Polyplacophora; order Lepidopleurida; family Hanleyidae; genus Hanleya; species Hanleya hanleyi. The sequence continues at coordinate 95,693 of JAVTVY010037558.1, forward strand.
CCAATAAGCCACTCGACTAGAAATCAAATTGCACGTCGCCATATTATCAAGTGTTTGTCCGTTCTTTCTATATTCACAGAATGATTTTACTAAGTACTTGTCAACAGTTTTCAGAATCAGTAGTGTCTTGATTATTAAAGTTTGTCAGTAAGATGATGTCATGTTCTTTGAATGAAAAATTGGAAGAATCTGTTACACATAAAGGCACATGTTGAAAAACGCCAGAGAGGCGCCATTTTGAAATTACCCACGATCCTAAGTTTTTTTTATTCTGATAATATTATAAAAAGTAGCCCAATACAATCTTTAGGTCAGATTCAGCCGGCAATCATATTTTGTTTGGGGGTTATAATGGTTTAGTATTATAGTGGCGTACCATCCACTCCCTCTCCGTTATCTAGACACCTTTCTCGTTGGAATGGGTTACAATCCATCCTATCAAGAAGTTTCCTCGCAGCCACTGAATGTCTTGCTCTCAGAATTCTAATAGCATTTGCGGTCATCTTCAGGGATAAATTATAATATAAGTATACACCCACATTGTGAAACACCATATCAGCATATACTGACTCGAGTGAGAATCGAACTGGCTCGGGTGAGAATCGAACTCACGAGGTGATTTCGATGGTTCGATTCTCACTCGAGCCATTATTTTGTGGCTCGGTATTTCACAATTGTAGGAATATAATTATATTAAAACTCCAATAAATCATCACGTTGAACTTGACACTTTCGTCCGGAAGTGCACAATCCTTCCTTCAGGGGATTTGTTCATGTATAATCATAGGAAGATTATCATCTTACACCGGTATAAACTTCAACAATCATGGTGTGTCGAAATTTGGTGAATACAACTTTTAGATAAATAGCTTTGGTTTTGGGAAAATGTGTTTGTATTCACTGACAAAAAGTACATAAATACAAAGTCGATCAACAGGTTTATCGGCAGTCAGCCGGGGCGCTATAATCCGTTTAATTTTCACACTATGACTGGTCAAGACCGGGACCTCAGAAAATTAGATTCAAACATAAAAGAACGCTATTTGGAATAGGAATTTCAAAATGATTTTCATCAACAGAAGGAAGGTCTAATGTTAAATATTGAAGCAGGGTAATTAAAATATGACCGTATTCTTCAATCTGGAGGGTTCAGTATCCTTAATTTGTTAATGACTCTTATGTCTCAAGGTAAGGCGCTTCAATCACTTATTACGCACGGGAAAATGTCGGTTCGATATAGAAACAGAGTGAATTGTGTGGACGTTCTAGCTTGAAAAGGTTTTCTGGATATACATTAACACAATGCTATGCTATGGATAACAACTTCTTTATTGCTGTGGAGCTGACGTTTCGTTGGAGATACTTCCAACTTTTTCAAAGCTAATGGCAAAGGTTTGAATTAGCTTTGAAAAAGTCGGAAGTATCTGTAGCCCACGGTTCACTTGAATAACTCAACACCATTGGATTCATCAATAAACATGCTATTTAATCATTTCAGCTCGGAATGGCAAGATGGTCACTATGTACAATTAGCGGATGGTACATTTGGATACCCCAACAGAAGGGCAACAGTGGCCAACCTGTGTAAATAAACAATTCCATCATAATTGCCTGTGTAAATAAATCATGCAAACATCTACTGTCAATAACTGAGTCATCTTATTTGTTTACATAATGCACCCAGATATTATATCTAACTGTGAATATGTAATATCTGCAGTATTGAACAGCTAAGTTACATTCCTTACACAACCGGGAACAATTTACGGTTATACCCTGTCCCAATTTACAGATATAGGTATTAACAACCAAGTCTTCGTATAGCTAGATAACATACCTGTATCTAATTTACAATGGTACACTATCAGTAGGTAACACCTTGGTGGAACAGCCAATCACACCTATAACCTCTACAGCACAGTCTGGCCTACAATGTAATCCATATCTGGTATTTTACTATACCGTAACCGCTTAATCGCAACAGTGACTCTTCAATCTAAACCATGAGACAAACTCATATTCCATAATCATCAAATTACATATTATATAATAATGAGATAGAAATCAACTATAAATCAGTATATTATGCAAATATACTGGAGCATGAATAAACTCTCAGATCCATATAATGAAATAGAAATCCACTACAAATCAGTATCGGCAAATTACTGGGCATCGATCAGTTATCAATTACATTTATTCATACTGATGAAATAGAATCACATGTTAATCAGTAGCATTCCATGTTACTTGTACCACTAAAAGATTGCATCTGCGTGATTAGATCTAATTTCTATAAATGCGGTGTTGTCAATCTCTACATCAATTTACTGCGACACGATATATCATGTGACATATCAAATTCCGACATGGTAAACCTCAATGTTGGGGCTTTGCATAAAGCTTACGTAACATTACAACAACAACCTAATGTTGGCGGAATACAAATCATGAACTATTACCTTTTGTACATCAGAAAGTTGCCCTAAACGTCTAATCGACATCACCAGACTTGTTTGACTATTTGGACACTATTCTGGGCCCTGCCAAGTCATGAACATCACAAAAATAATACATTTTGCAGGACGTTTGGCGCCGAAATAATGAAAGATTTTGAATGAAAACACTTTTGATTTAGAGAACATTGAACAGTTCAAGGGAGGTCACTCTAAAGGACATATTCATACCTAGCTCACATATCTCCAACGAAACGTCAGCTCCACAGCAGTAAAGAAGTTGTTATCTATAGAATAGCATCGTGTTATATACGCCGACTTCTAAATGCCTATCAAAGAAATGGATATACCTTGACCGGACCAATCATTCGACAATGTGTATTCTGGCCGATGTTGCTACTATTAACATACAACTCTTGATATTAGTATAAACCGTTATACCAATATATAAAATAGATATTGTTGTCGTCAAATAACTAAGAAAATAGGTTGGGTTCTGTTTTCTTGGGGCATTGCACGTAGGCTAATTTTGATACGAAATCTCCATTAAGAGCAATAGTCTGGGCCAGTAGTGAGCGACAATATCGACAATGCTACATACGCTGTCTTCTGTAAAGAACAATAGTTTGCAACGATATTCTTGAGTAGATATAAGGTATTTAATTTGTAAATGTTCTATGTTTACATTCGTATTCAATGAGAATAACATGAATAATGATACCGATGATGATATAAATTTCCCACCCTTACTTTCCTGAGCATTTCCATGGAAGTTGTGCAAGATAATTGTGCATCTGAATATGATAACATTTGAGAAAATGTTTTCCTGGAACATTCTTAATGGAAAATCAATAATCTTAGAAAAAAGAACAATTCATCAGACGTAAGAAGTAAGACGATTACAAAGAATCAGACAATAAATAGTTTTTCTCCAAGTAACGTTTTTTTGTTGAATTATGACTTGAACTAATATCATCATTGAAAAGAATATCGACCTGAAGCACTATAAATTGCTGTTCTCTGATGCTTGTCCATAGTATGTACAATACAATGCTATACTGATGCCGGAAAGGTATATTAGACTGCTTGATTACTCCTCAGGTGAGTCAATTGGCCTATCAAGTTAGTCAAATTATGGATTTCACAAAGTCTTAATTGAATGAGTCATTTTAGTCGTTTATTTTTCTCAAGTAATATACATTCGATGTTTGAAATAGTTCACAATAAGTAGACTCAGACCGTCACGGATATAATGGATAAACCACTTCGCTTTAATCTGAGTCAGTCTTGTATATAAAAAAGATATGTTGAGAGTATTTTCGTAGTCTCCATAAGAATAAATACTTTTTCTTACGCAAGCTACATGCAGTAGGCCTACTGATCAGAGACTGAGCTGGGCTTGCTAAAGTACAAAAATAACACAGAAATACCAGATTTGCATTATAAAGATCCAATTAAATATAATAAGCACCGGGAAGCCTGTATAAAAGGGCATGTTACCGTCACTACCTATTTCCTTTGGAAATGGGTCAAAGTCAGACTCGAGTGAACTTGATGAAGAGTCTGTTATTTGTCAGCATTGCTTCAAAGATCAAGATTCTATGCCATGTTTTCCCTTCAATATTATGTTCATATGTAAATCTGAGCGCTATTCACATTTTGACCCTGATGACATTTGAAAATAGATCAAGGTCAGTAAGGAATGAACTTGAACGAGAGGCCTTAACATGGCCTTATCCATTGTCTTGTTCTCTTTGTTATTGGGATATTGCATTCACAATGCTATTCACATTTTTACCACTCTGGTCATGGTCAGTCCTGAGCGAACTTGTGTTCACAACATTTGGGATAGATACACGGACAGAATGACTGACATGCGGAGGAACGAACGAACAGCTAGTACAAGCACTGGTACAAGTGCCTGCCGTTACAGTCCCCTCTCATTTACGTGTCGGAGGACAAACAGGGGGCATGCAGTATACTGAAAACGAAATGTCAGGCAGTATGTTATTTAACTTCAGCATGCCCCAAATTGAAAATAGCAGACTTGGGGAATGAAAAGGGCCAAGAGCGTACGAGAACCTAGAACGGTTTTGGGTCATTCTATGTGACATGTTCTAAATCAATTGCAGGTCAGGCAGTGGAATCAAACTAGAATTTAATATGTGTGGGTGTGTGGATATGTGTGTTTGTTTGTTTGCTCTGCACCCCTAAAGCACTGAACTGAAAATCGGTGTTCGCACTCAGGGTTATCTAATTTCAACATGCCTGCTTCCGGGGATGGGACTGGCCACGCCGAAAAGGCATTTTCTCATCAAGTATATTTACGATATACCAGGTAAATCAGTTGATATAACTCGTAAATTCGTCGTCCAAATTGTGTTTTCCAATATTATATGTATATCTAAGATGGATGATATGAGATAAAAAGAGAATGTACATGATTTCCGAGGCTGTATGTGGAAAGCTCCGGATAAATGAATCTTCCAAACTGAGTTTCCCTAATGTGCATATATAAAGGCTGTACGTAGTATATTCATGATAGCTGGATACGAGCATCAGATCCAACGTTTAGCAGCTCGTCATATCGCCCAAGAAGAATTCGCGTGTCTATATTTGAAAAATGTCGTGTTTTTCTATTTTATAAGTACTAATACATGGAAAAACGGTACACTCCACAATGTGCCACGTATCCCTGCTGGGAAAGCTGTTCCAGTAACTGCTGACGACTCCATTTCAGGTATCAATTCTCTGTCTCCTGTCTTTTTGTTTCTTGACAGGTGCCATTCGTTGCCAATTGGAATGAACTTTCTGCACAAGCCTTTTTTGTCCGGCAGTATTCGTGATTATGGGGTATTCTTCACATATAATTTATGGGAAATTGACTGTGTTTGAGGAATAATCCTCGGGGACATACATTCTTACTAGCCAGCCCATGTTTATACATAGACTGCATGGTTATATACCTCAGTAGAGTGAATGGCTGCATTAAGTCACTACTGTCAATTGCTATAGATTGATTACTGAGGTCATACAGTGTGTATCTGCATAGAACTCTATGAATTGAATTAGATTAGGGCAGGGGGAAAACTCTTACCTACTTTTCACCCTCGTACATCTCCATGAAAAGCTGTACTGTACATAACATACATTATTGTTCACAATAAGTTTTTATTTATGTACTGTATCATTAACATTTTGCATTCCACAGCGATTTATTGAGTTTGTGTAGACGTTAAGCTGATATCCAGACCAATTTCCGAAGAGAAACAATTGATAGAAAACGAATCCTCAAATATAAAACATGAACTCGTCTCTCCGATTCTTGATGTGAGGATGCAAACACTTCTTCGGTGTTTTGAACAAGTCTAATGTTATCAGACCAACTGCAAAATGGAAGTCAATTATCTATATCCACTCGCAAATAAATTTGTTTCTAATACAAAAGAATCAAATCTTAAAGATTTTCAACGAATAAGTTTATACGGGACTCCTTGCACAACTATTTTCTTCAACACAACAGGGAAACGAAAAGACAATATTTGAGACGAGACACCACGAGGCCGGTGTTTCCTCAGCTAGCGGGAATTTGTTTCTGAAAAATGTCAGTGATGGATTTGGTTTCTCCAGTTTACTGAAATGTAGTGAACGTCACGTTTGAGTTTTTCTAGTTTCACAGATTCGGACGATCTCGATTACGATGCCGCACCGAACGTGGTGTCGTCGAACAATCGAAACCTGGCCCCTGATTGATGACAACCACTGAGTATCTGTTGGCCTATTGTATCCATACACCAAGGACCCGTCTGGTGTTACGAATGTTTGATGAATAGTAGGCAGACTTTGCAAGATATGCTGGGATGCGTTGTTGGATCAGCCATGTGATGTCCCCTGCATATATCCGTAAACTGGGTGAGTTCGTCGGCTGGTTCAAAATCGAATAGGGTATACATTTATCATGGTGGTTTGCGAATTCAATTTACTCATTACTGTGTCGCAATTTATATTTAGCCTAAATACCAGTCAATTTTACCAATGTTATCAACTTGGATGTTAGCCCTTAGACGGTTATAACTGATTTTATAGCATGATTATCTGCCCAGACTTCTGAATCACAATGTAATCACAATAGTCTGAATATCTGCCCACTGTACTGATTGGATATGGCGTGAAACTTCATATATAAGAACAAATTGCCTGGATATCTGAAGCCGTGTGGTGGATGTGACTGTTTCCATAATTTGGCTATGTATAATGAAATTCAGTAAATAAGAAATTAGATAGTTGTAAACATGTGAAGTTATCATAGGGTCCCGTGATTGTACAATTCACATCATTATTAAATTATCCTAAAATCACAAGGACATTCTGCTATAAAAAGTATATCTTGTTCACCCCAATGAGTGTATAGTGTAATATTGATGCTGTTTTAGAACCAAACAGTGAATGATAGAATTTTCACACTCTTGTCCTTTTCATATATACTTTAAATTGTAATCACTGGTCAGATTGTGTACTACTAATTAGCTTACAGAGACACTGGTTGAAAGCTGCATTTTGATGGACCATCAAATGTTGACATTTCCAATGGTAAGCACCCTATTGTTGTGATTTTATGTTTTAACACAATTTTGTGAAATACTATCCTATCCTATAAAATCTAAAACTTTTTTATGTAACCTTTTCAAGTATGTTAACAGGCAAGCCTCGAAAATGTTGCGGGTGGCCTTATATTTGATCTGATTTTCCACAGTATTGACATTTATCAAGTTTATATGAGGAAGGCTCAATTCGTCACAGTGTTGACACAATTTGCTGCACTTAGGTTGACCCTAATTTGTCACGTTCACAGTAGTGCCACTTGTGGTTGTAAATACGGGAGGTTGACCCACTTGCTAAATTCAGAGCTCATTCATAGCTGTTTCGAATACAGAAGGTCCATGACCTGAACATACAGGTTGTTTCTCAAATGCTCTGTATCAACATTGTCTAAGTTAGCATTTAGACTTTACTATTCAATCCTGTATTCAGGATCCATGACATCAGGAATTGAATCGCATACCCAGAATGTGAATACTGCCTTATATCTCTATAATTACAGATCCTGATGTGCCTGTGGACGATTCTGGATGTTGGGAAACCCAGACGATTTTTTCTCCCATTCCACGAACAGGTCACTCTTGTCCTGTTTTGGACCTTCTGCTCCATATTGTATATTCATGAGATGACGGCACACTATCGACTGGAATATCCATCATTCCTTCTTCAAGAACTCCAGAATAGTCTATCAAGCTAGAGTCAGTCCTGCTGCTTTTGCTGACGTTCTACAAAGTGGTATACATTTTACATGTATTACCAACGGTAACATGGATTTTTACGAGCCCAAGATTTAGGGATGATTTTGTATGCCCCATCTATCATCACTCATATACGCTGTGCATCACCGCCTACATATATCTCTGAAATCCAGCTGTATAACAGTGACTTGAACTGAATTTACTTGGTGTATATATTTAGTGCATGATCATGGTCATAATACATTCTACATGTATTTCTCACGAGGTCAGCATTGACTGCCCACATCCGAGTATACATGAACATATTAAGCTTGTCAGAAATTCAGTTATATCATGGCCATAATACATTCAACTTCTCATGTCAGCATTGACTGCTCACATGTCAGTATATATGAACATACAAAGCTACAAATCTAGCTATATCATGGTAGCTTGAACTCAATTTACTTGGTGTATATATTTAGTGTGTGATCATGGTCATAAACATTCTGCTTCTCAATGGGTCAGCATTGACTGCTCACATTTGAGTATACATTAAAATACACAGCTTGTCACATCATAGCTCTCTAGATTTGTATCTAATATCGCTTATGCCGGTGCTAGGGGCCGTGTGGTCATGTCATCCAAGTTGCCACATAAACGGGTACAATAAAAGCGTACCTGAGATACAACGCATTTCACGAATCGTTAGATTATTGGTATGTGCTTTAAGAATAGGTTAACCAGAAGACTATACTGTGAGCTCATGTGGTTCTGTCAGTATGTCGGCACCTCTTCCCACTTTTCTTATGTGTGTTGTAATTTTGATATTGTCTTCAGTCGCTTGGTTTTTTGTGTTTAATTTAAACACCGTTGAGAGGCGATATCGTATTTTATTCGAGAATAATTTCTCGACTGAATAAAACGTTTCTAGAAAAAAACAATCGCCCCTACCGATCGCGATTCATTCCATGGTGGCACTGTGATCGTAAATATTCACACTCCATATGCCCTTTTCAAAAACTATATCTCGGTTCACAAATACTCAAATCTGCATGGGTTAGCTACAGGTAGGTTGCGAGTTATCTGCGCCTCGTTGAGAGACAGATTCATATTTGTGGTGACAGTCAGAATTGTTGGAGCAGGCCCACTACAGATTAAAGATTGTTGAAAAAGTACATTATTCAAGAAATTCAACGCTCTAAAGCCTCCTCGGTGGTTTATAATACCAAATTATACAGCCCTCAATACCTGGCTATCACCTCAAAAAATTATTCATACCAACATTTGATTATAGCGGGTTATTGTCGTGAATCTCTTCATAATCTTTGGTGGAGACTGGAGTGAGATATTCTCTGTTTGACACATCCTTGACATTCTCCTATGCAGTCGATTTCTCCATGCTGGGAATTTCGCAACCGTCGTCAGTCCTCTTCTCCATCTCAAGGTGATTATGTCGTACATGGTCTTTTGATAGAGCCTGATAGTCAGATGGCAGAGAATCAAAAGGGATACTGGCTGATTCATCAGACTGGTTGTTAGTCTCCCGGGGTGTACTGCTCACTATTGACAATTCCCGATCTCGCTCTTCGGAGCTCGAGCTTGACATCTGTCTTCTCCTATATAATACAGAGAAGCATCTGTGAAATAGGGAACTCGTAAACCGTGAAAATCCTGCAAATTACAGATTATTAATACAGAATGAGGTCATAATTGCTTTCAAAGAGCAAGTGCCAACTAGACTCACGTGAACTATTATGACGTGGGACAATCGAAGAGGTGAAAATGTTTCTAAATATTATCTCGGGGTATATTACAACGATCTCTACGTCTCGGATAATTCATATATTGTTCTTTACATCAACCTACCTCAAGAAGACCAGTATCAGAACTATTAGAATTATGACAACAGCAGTCAATGCGCCCGCAACTTCGTAACCAACATCCACATTAGCTGAGACAAAAAACAAAAACAAAGAAACGTTTTTCAGCGCCAAGATTAGCATAAACATTATTGTGTATAGAAAACCATCTTAAAATATTAATGTGTGTACTAACTACCTAAGACAGATTAATGAAGCATTGCAGCTCCTTGAAAATGAATAATGCATTTCCCCCAAACGCAAGACATTGTAAGCCCATGGTAAACCGAGCCCTAATTAGAAACATAAGAAATGTGTACAGTCGTTTGCCCAAGTTACAATACTTACAATTACCAGCGTTCGGTGGCGTTATACCGGCTGGTCCCCCTGCTTCTACGTGTAAACAAATGTTTAATGCGCATTTGAATCCCAGTTACATGTACTTCAGATATTAAACATACATGTAATTGAAGAAAAATAATATTATTTTTAATATTATTTCTTGTCACGCTAATATAAAACAAACTTGGTTATATGCAACTAAGACGTCACAACGATAGGCTAATGCACATTTCAGAACTTTGATGTACAGCATTACATGAACGCGATAATGTCTGTAAGCCAGCAATGATGAACAATTTTTTCCTCGACTATAGAAAACGACCATATAATTAACATATAATCTCAGTGAACCAGACTGATGATATTTGGCAAACAAAACAATGGGCCTACTCCAGAAATCCATTGTCTTCCCCGGAATTCTGTTACATTATCATTTCATCGCTATGTCTTACATATTGTCCTACTTTCCGGATTGTTTTGCTTACTGCTTTCCCTGTGGCAAAAACGATTTTCTTCGGGTGACGTCACTCTCATGTTAGTGTTTATGATTTGTTGTCAATACGCCGATCTCGTTTTCCACCACTTTTTAATGTTGCGTTTAATTGTTGCCTTTATATGGTGAGATTCTACTGGTGGACGTTTCGTCCCCGAGGCTTGCGCCCTCTGTACAAATAATTGTGATTGCAGTTGTGTGACTTTTAACCATGGTTGAGTTTGAAGCGATTGATCAGCGTCGGACTAGTCCTTGCATTCGAAAATACTTCCTCGTTTTGGGCCGTTGTTTTGACGGCCACTGTCTGGCGGTCGCGTAGTTCTTCATTTACCAACCGATGACTTGATAGAGCTATCACATCATCGCTCTGAAAAGTTTGTATCTAATACCGCTCAAGCTATGAACTGGTTGGCCATGTCATTTAATATGTCCGCATGAAAATCTCTAATAAAACCGGGGCTGGGATACAAACCACCACAGGGCTCGCTTTTGGTTCTTGTGTTCTTGTGTACATGCAGTCAGTATATTTGTTTGTGGGACCGTATGATTTCTTATCAGGAAGTCGGCATCGTTTTCCCCCACCGTCTGAGGTTCCGTTTAGTTGTGTGTTGTTTCTGGCGTTGAAGTTCAACACATAAATAACTTGTAACAGCAGTGTGTCCGCCAGCATATTTTAATTATCATTTCTGTCTGATTTTCGTTAATGAAAGGTTCAAATCTATTCAATCCAAATTTGGACTAGTTATTCAAAGGGTGGTGCACATCTCCAGATAGAGTTGCCTGTCACTTGCAAACTGGCGGCGATTCTGTGCGGGTACTCCGGGTTTCCCCACTACTGAAACTTGCTGACACCATTTGAGTGAAACAACCATGAGAGGCATTAAATCAATTTCCCCCACCCCTTTCAGATAGAGTGGGTTATGTGTCTGCCACCGAAGCTTCAATGGAATTCCTGGTAATTTCAAACAGTTTCCGTATTACCCTCGACTTTCTCCGATTGAGTCTCGATGATGTGTTTGCGTCAGTTTATAGTGCTCGGGTGGCTTTAGCCGTATTTTGGCATAAGCGAATCGACATTTTTTTTCAAAAGTTATTGTGAAACCTCTAAACGCGTTGCTGCCGAATGTTAAGCTGTGAGCTGTGAAATTGTAAATCAGTGTCTTGAAATAGTAATTCATTGTATTGAAATTGTAATTCAATGTTTTGAAATGGTAATTCAATGTCTTGAAATTGTAATTTATTGTCTCGAAATTCGGACAATCATAAACTTCCAATTTCGATGTGTTAAAGATCGACCAACCCAAAGTGTTCCGATATCAACACAAAGACAAATTGAACATGGGGTAACCTGGTAAATGCAAGGAACCTAGAAAAACTAACCTGTAATGTCCGACGTCGTACGTTTAATGACGTCGTACGTAATAACCAATGAAAAGCTCTTTACGGAGCCACACGTTTAAAAGGAATCCCCGTGAAAATACACGCTAGGCAATAACCTATCAACTGTCATGGATGTTCCCACTTTTTCAAGCTGCGAGGGAAAAGTATGACAGATCACATCTACAAAGTAGTTATTAGTCACCATGGTCTGGTATAATCAATCTTCTTCACCAAGAAGTCAGAGAGTTGCAGTCCGGACAAGAATGTGAATGTCCTATATAGCATATATTAATATATGGACAATAAAGGGTCATAATTCTGAGGTAATCATCGATTAAAAGTGCAAAAAGTGCAAATGCACATAACACAAAGCATTTACAGCGCAAATTTCTAACTTATTTGGCAAGTATCAAGGGAAAAACTACCCGGATAGCAATGTACTATATCATATACTGAAGTCGTCAATAATGGGACAAAATCATCGAACGAGATTAAAAACAAAACAAGGTGAACAATCTGCTATGTGTTTGTTCAAAGTTGACCATGAAATGGTAACCGAATTATAGACTGGACAAGCATATTTTGATGCTGACGATTATCGAAACCCGAAAAAAAACGACACTGCACATCTGCAAGGTGTTAAGCAGCTTCCATGTAAGATCAAATAGTAGCTGCGATATGGTCCAGAGAAATGAGGACAAATATTTGTTTATTACTTGACTGAAGCGTGGAAGATTTCGTTTATGAGTGTACCACTTTCCAACAGAATGACATGAAATCACTGAAACGATTAACAAGCGCGTACCATGTTTCAGACTATGCAAAACTATATGGGTCATCGATTGAGTTTCAATGATGGATGCTCCAGGGGTCTAGGGCATCGTCGACAATGCCAGTTAATTGCCCCGGGAGTAAAAAAATGGTATGCGGTTGGCGTTTGTTTGGCCGAAACTACGCGCAAGCTATTGAGTGAAAATATATGATTTCTTTGGTAGGCATTTAGAAGTCGGCGTATATAACACAAGGCTATTCTATGGATAACAACTTCTTTATTGCTGTAGAGCTGACGTTTAGTTGGAGAAACTTCCAACTTTTTCATAGCTAATGAAACTACATTGATTGGTTGATTGATTGATGAAACTACATAGTACAGATGAGGGTATTTATACAAATGATTAACAGGCAAACAAAGGTCACAAAACAATCATAGTACAATAGGTGCTCCATGAGCTAATGATGTCAGGTATATAAAAATAATCAAACAGTGAGTGTGACTATTGTAATCTAACTAATCCTCTGAGCTGTGTATAGACAATAGGTGATTGCAGATTAAATTCGAGGTACCGCATTATTAGAGGTGACAATAATATTAAATCTATTATGTGTTGGGGATATACAATTGCTATGGGATAAACATGGATAAATAGAATAATATGTGAGAAGTACATAAAGGATAATGAAAAAGATTAACGGTCACGGTGATAATCTCCATCTAAGCTGATAAGGCTGTCATAAGCACTCGGTACAAACTGTCCACTGTCTCGGTTGATTGCCGGCTTGTGTCTTTTGATGTGGATGACTTCCTGTAGTCTTCTCTTTGTTTCGATAGAAAGTTTGTGAATGTTTTGCCAATTTATCTGGTGTCCTGGGTGTTCCGTCAGGTGGTCAGAAATGGCTGATTTTCCGTCTGTTTTGTTGCTGTAGGCCTTGTGTTCCTTGATGCGGACGTTGAGAGGTCGCATGGTTTCTCCGATGTAACTTTCCTGGCAGTGGGTCGGTTGGTAGTAGTCGTCCTGTAGCGTTAAGGTGGTTTTTAAGGGATCTGCTGCTGGTGAATACTGCATCGATGCTGGCTTGTTCTTTTAGGAGTCGTTTTATGTGGTGACGGGTCTGCCCTATGTATCGAATGGCAATAAATACGGGGCTGGGGTCTCGGGGTATTTGATTTTGGTTTAAGTAACTTTATTTGTTCAAAGGCAACAGGGAGCGAAATAAGCATATGCTTATCAGGACGTCTCCCCAGTACACAGTATATTCGTACAAATAAAGATTGCAATAAAGCAGATTATTTACATATAAATAAGGTAATGGCGTTTAACGTGAATATCAAAATAGAAAATTTATCAAAAAGATTGAAATTAATTAATGTCCAGAAACTATGGTTGAGAAAAACATCTGCGTGCTCTGCGCAAGTCATCAAGTCTGGCTGGCCGCAAAAGAAATAGGATTTGAAGTGATGATGATAGCACAAATAAATCAGGCAAACCGTTTAGAGGAAGCAACACATTTTCCTAATGCACAAAGTATACTAGTATTTGTTTCGATATTTTGCTCGGGGTCGCCTAGCAGCAGAAATAAAGCGGGTGGCACGCGCGAAAACAGGTAAAAAATTTCGAGGTCACTTAAAAGTGAAACTCTTTGCTCTCGGAATAAAGGACAGTGAAAAAAGAAATGTTCAATGGTTTGGTCTGCATTTCTACAATTGCATAGAGCGGAATTGGACAGGAAGTTATCGAACAAGTGAGATTTTAAATTGCTACAACCATTTCGCAGTCGACATAAGATAATGTTTTCTTTTCGAGAACAAACGTAATACCAAGGCGGAGGGTGGGGTATGCGTGTCATGTTTTGCAATCTACTTTTAAATATCGCTAATGTTGGGGAGCTTGTTATTGGGGTGGGCAGTAAATTCCAATCACGAAGAGTGGTCGGGAAAAAGGATCTCTGAAATAACTGAGTTCGGCACCTATATGGGGTAAATACATCTGCATTACGAATATTATAGGGGTTTCGTTCATTTGCCATAACAGGAAGATGGTCGAACAGAGAAACTGGTGTCATCCCATTTACAATTCGATAAAACATTTCCAGTCTGTGCTCCTTTCGTCTCATTGACAGAGGCTTAAATCCAGCTTCCTCATATAATGATTCGGTACTAGCACTACATGTTATTCCGGTTATAGTTCGAAGTGCGTCTTTTTGTATATTTTCAAGTCTAATAGCAGATGTTTGAGTAAGACTGTCTCAAACGACGTCGGCATATTCCAAACTCGGCCTTAGAAAACTTTTGTACATGATTTCCAGACATTTTCGATTTAGTATATATTTTAAACCCTTAAATATTGACAGTTTTTTCTGAGCTTTATACACAAGATCTTCAATATGGTCATTCCAGTTGGCCTTATTGTTCAATATGACACCAAGGTGCTTATGGTTCGCTGATACTAGAAGGATTGAATTTTGAAAAGATAATACAATGGAGGACGGTAACTGCCGCAGTGATGCTAGGAGTGAAACAGTTTTAGATGAGTTAAGTCCACAACTTGATCGTATTTGATTTTGTTGTGGCTGGGGTTGGAGTGTCTTGTTGATAATTCTGTCTACCATGGCTTTAGGATACCTGTTTTGATCGGTGAAGACAGTCTTTAAGTGGGTTATTTCACTGGGCAGGCTTCCTGTTGAACATATGTTTTTGGCTCGTCTGGTTAAGGTAGATATGATGCCGGCTTTTACTTGGCTTGGGTGGTTGGATAGGAAATGGATATATTGGTCGGTGTGAGTGGGTTTTCTATAAACACTGGTTTTGAGGGTATGGTTCTGCCTGTGGACTAGGACATCAAGGAAGGGGAGTTTGTTGTCGTCTTCTTTCTCCATGGTGAATTCCTTTCTCGGATGTTGGGCATTTAGATGGTTGAGAAGGATGGTAGGGTCATCGCCGTCTTGACGAATGGAGAAAACGTCATCAACTTTTCTGTGCCAACACATAGGCTTAATGGGGGAAGTGAGGAGAGCGGTTTCTTCCAGTTCTGTCATGTACATTCCAGTGATCACCGGGGATAGAGGGGATCCCATAGGTAATCCATGTACCTGCTCATAGAACTTGTAGAATAGGTGGAATTAATACAGGATTCCACTAATTTCATACTGCTGTCAATGGAGAGGAAGGTTTCCATAGTGACTGTGACTCGTCTCTTTATGGTGTCCATTGCCCGATCTCTAGGGATGTTGGTGAAGAGGTCTACCACATCGTAGCTGACCATTCTGCCCGGGTTTTGGATGGGAAGAATTTTTTCACAAAAATCTGTGGAGTCTCTAATGAAGGAGTTGGCCATCTTCCCCAGTGGTGCTAGTAGCTGAGTAAGGTGATGGGCAGTGCTGTAATGCACCG
The DNA here is from genome assembly GCA_036873755.1 of Hanleya hanleyi. NCBI lineage: Eukaryota > Metazoa > Mollusca > Polyplacophora > Lepidopleurida > Hanleyidae > Hanleya > Hanleya hanleyi. Next base: position 111,670 of record JAVTVY010037558.1, read on the forward strand.
TATCTCTACAGCAGACCAACTATATAGTCACACTCACTGTTTGATTATTTGTATATACCTGACATCATTAGCTCATGGAGCACCTATTGTACTATGATTGTTTTGTGACCTTTGTTTGCCTGTTAATCATTTATATAAATACCCTCATCTGTACTATGTAGTTTCATATATTTAGCGCTGGAAAAGATATTCAATAAACAACGTAATGTACCGCGAGAATCGAATAAAACATTGAGTTGATGGGCCGCGAAATCCGAATGGGAAGCGGCCCTTAAACTACAATTTCAATCAATCAATCAATCAATGTAGTTTCATTAGCTTTGAAAAAGTTGGAAGTATCTCCAACGAAACGTCAGCTCTACAGCCACCGAGCCCTAGTAAAAGAACTACAAGACAACAAAAAAATAGACTACGCCCTGTATAAAAAAACTTGTGACATCCCACCCTCAGCCCCCTTATGCACGAGCCACAGTCAAGATCCACAAAGACCCCATCAAAGTTAGATTTTTAGTCTGCAGTAGAGATACGGTGCATTACAGCACTGCCCAGCACCTTACCCAGCTACTAGCACCACTGGGGAAGACGGCCAACTCCTTCATTAGAGACTCCACAGATTTTCATTAGAGACCCGGACAGAATGGTCAGCTACGATGTGGTAGACCTCTTCACCAGCATCCCTAGAGATCGGGCCATGGACACCACAAAGAGACGAGTCACAGAATCACGACCTACTATGAAAACCTTCCTCTCCATTGACAGCATTATGAAATTAGTGGAATCTTGTATTAATTCCACCTATTTCACTTGGGGCGACAAGTTCTATGAGCAGGTACATGGATTACCTATGGGATCCCCTCTATCCCCGGTGATCACTGAAATGTACATGACGGAACTGGAAGAAACCGCTCTCCTCACTTCCCCATTAAGCCTATGTGTTGGCACAGAAAAGTTGATGACGTTTTCCCCATTCTTCAAGACGGCGATGACCCTACCATCCTTCTCAACCATCTAAATGCCCAACATCCGAGAATGGAATTCGCCATGGAGAAAGAAGACGACAACAAACTCCCCTTCACTGATGTCCTAGTCCACAGGCAGAACCATACCCTCAAAACCAGTGTTTATAGATAACCCACTCACACCGACCAATATATCCATTTCCTATCCAACCACCCAAGCCAAGTCAAAGCCGGCATCATATCTACCTTAACCAGATGAGCCAAAAACATATGTTCAACAGGAAGCCTGCCCAGTGAAATAACCCACTTAAAGACGGTCTTCACCGATCAAAACAGGTATCCTAAAGCCATGGTAGACAGATTTATCAACAAGACACTCCAACCCCAGCCACAACAAAATCAAATCCCCCGAGACCCCAGCCCCGTATTTATTGCCATTCCATACATAGGGCAGACCAGTCACCACATGAAACGACTCCTAAAAGAACAAGCCAGCTTCGATGCAGTATTCACCAGCAGCAGATCCCTTAAAAACCACCTTAATGCTACAGGACGACTACTACCAACCGACCCACCCCAGCCCAAGGGAATTATCTACAAAATTGACTGCTCCTCCCAGGAAAGTTACATCGGAGAAACCATGCGGCCCCTCAACGTCCGCATCAAGGACCACAAGGCCTCCAGCAACAAAACAGACGGAAAATCAGCCATTTCTGACCACCTGACGGAACACCCAGGACACCAGATAAATTGGCAAAACATTCACAAACTTTCTATCCACCAGACTGACCAAACAAAGAGAAAACTACAGGAAGCCATTCACATCAAAAGACACTAGCCGGCAATCAACCGAGACAGTGGACAGTTTGTACCGAGTGTCTATGACAGCCTTATCAGCTTAGATGGATATTATAACCGTGACCGTTAATCTTTTTTTCATTATCCTTTATGTACTTCTCACACATTATGCTATTTATCCATGTTTATCCCATAGCAATTGTATATCTCCAACACATAATAGATTTAATATTATTGTCACCTCTAATAATACGGTCACCTCGAATTTAATCTGCGATCACCTATTGTCTATACACAGCTTAGAGGATTAGTTAGATTACAATAGTCACACTCACTGTTTGATTATTTTTATATACCTGACATCATTAGCTCATGGAGCACCTATTGTACTATGATTGTTTGCCTGTTAATCATTTGTATAAATACCCTCATCTGTACTATGCTAGATAACGGCACCCCACAGGGCAGCGTCATAAGCCCAACCCTTTTTAACATCCTGATTAATGGCCTGGCCAACGAAATTGACACAAAGCATCCTGAAATTGAACAATCACTTTTTGCTGACGATGCTGCCATGTGGAAATCTGCTGGCTCGATAAAAAAACTAACAAGTATAATGCAAAAGGTACTGAATACAGTCAGCGATTGGGCCGATAAATGGGGATTCAAATTTTCAGGTGTCAAAACTACCGGTGTGCTATTCTCAAATAAACAGAACACTGACATCACGCTATCACTAGGAGGACAGAAAATCGAGTTTAAGAATAGTGTCAAATACCTAGGTATGATATTCGACCGAAAACTCACTTGGAAAGACCACATTGACCAATTAATTATTCGGTGTAACAAAGACCTGAACCTTATGAGGTGCGTATCGGGTACCAACTGGGGGGCCAATAAAGTTAGCTTAATCAAATTATATCAAACACTCATCAGATCCAAAATAGACTATGGTTCAATCGCGTATCAATCAGCATGCAAGACCCATTTAAAAAGAATAGACAGCATTCAGTATTCGGCCTTAAAAATAGCCACCGGAACTTCTTTATGCAGTCTACAAATAGAAACTAATGAAAAACCCTTACATTTAAGACGAGAAGAGCTGTCAATGAAATATGCAGGGAAAACAATAGCCAAGCGCGAAAGCCACCCATGCCACAACATTTTTGGCCCAAAAAACGAATACGAATTCCTAAAAACAAAATGGGAAAAAGACTCTGCACCACTCGGTTACACGATAGAACGATTATTCGAAGAACACGACATTCCAATCTCTTGTATCTCTGACACTGACAAGGTCAATAGACCACCATGGCAACTAATCACACCACACGTGGACACGAATATACATAGCCACATCACCAAACAGGACAACCCAGAGCATATAAGGGTCACTGCCCTCGAATATATTGACACACATTGGAAAAATCGCTTGAAAATATATACAGACGGCTCCAAAAACACAAGTCACAATACAGGTTCTGCATTCGTTATTCCAGAACTTGACATCCACGAAGGTTTCAAACTACCAGACAATATGTCTGTATACACCACTGAATTAGTCGCCATAATCAAGGCCCTCGAATGGGTTCTCCAGAACCGACCGGTTTCCACCGTTATTCTTAGTGATTCCTTAAGCGGACTGGTAGCTATAGAGAACTCCAAATCCAACAGTAGACCTGACCTCATACACGAAATAGAAATTCTATGTACACAAATAAGAGACAATGATATTGACGCCATTTTAGCTTGGATTCCCGCCCACGTGGACGTTAGGGGAAATGAAGCCGCTGATAGGACAGCCAAAGGTAGCCTCATCAAAACTGCACCTGACGTGCATATAGGACTAGGAACCAAAGAACTGAATTCCATCATTAGAACTAGAATAGATAGTAAATGGGAAAAAGAATGGAACGAAGAAAACCGAGGTAGATGGCTACATAGTATTCTAGATAAGGGGAAAAGACGGAGTTGTGGATTCCAGCTAGACAGCAAACGCGACGACCGCATTATCACCAGGTTAAGATTAGGCAAAACCGGACTTAAATCACATCTGTCCATGCTTCTGAAAAACACCTCACCACTCTGTACCGCATGCAACAATGTAGAAGAAACAATAGAACATGTCCTGCTTGAATGCCCAATCCAAAACCGACAACGTGAGGCACTTAGAAACGAATTAAAAAAATCCAACACTCCCTTAACATTACCTGCGATATTAAACCCTAAGCCCCCCATTAGAAATCAGGTATTCAATTCCTTAATAAATTTTATCAAAGCTGCTGGTTATTATTCCAGTATATAATACTACCGCCGTGCATGCGCAGTCAACATTTTTTTTTTTTTTTTTCTTCCACATAATCAACCACTAGTCCACCAAGTACTATCACACGATTTGATAGAGGCCAAATCATTCTTCTGACTTAAACAAATGGTATGGTTGCATCGGAGTTACCTTGATACTGAGGGCCGTGTGCACCATAGCCATACAAAACATTATGGCCATAATAACTATCCATACATAACATCCGGCCAAAATGTCAGATTCATTTAGAAATAAAATAGGCATGGCAACAACGGAGTTACCTTGATACTGAGGGTCGTCTGTTCCACTGTCCTACAAAACAAACGATGGCCAAATCTAATTGAATTCACGACAACAATAGCACGGCCAAATCGCATATAGCGAGCAGTATTCGGCATAAAATATAGGAAATGGTGATGGCGGAGTTACCTCGATACTGAGGGCCGTCTATCTCATTGTCCTACAAATTCTTTATGGCCATCAAACGATAATGCATTCAGAAATAATACAGAGCTGTTTATTTGTGTATTCACCAAGTACTGAATCCATCGAAATGTTTAGTTATTTATCCATTTGTCCATCTATTTACTCACTTAATTATATATTGCTATTCATATTATGTGACCGACGGTCGGCGGATGCCTGTTGTTGTGAGGAAGATATATCAAATTATTGCAACGAAAAACAATAGAAAACAAGAATGACTACAAGCCTCCTATTTCATATGATACAGGCACACCGAAGACCATAGACGAGTTGGACAAGACCTAAAACAGAAGACGGATGACGATTACAAGAATACTAACAGCGCCTTGAGTGACAACGCCGCACAGCAAGAACACCCAGAATCAGAATACTCGACCCTAGACCACTCCGGACACGCTACCCCTTTGATGTTACCCAAATGACGCCTCAACACAGAATATGATCCTTTGACTTTCACGCAATATAGGACGTAGACCTGCCGTCCTGTGCCCCAATACACAGTCCAAGCAATTGTTACAGGCACAGATTTCTGGAAGAACCCACCCTGTTCCCAAGGGCGTCGTTAGTGAAGTCGATCCGAAAAATCCTGAAGACGCCCATGGTTCTCCCAGTTTTTTCTGGACGGCTTTGTGCGTACAAAGGGGTACCAAGACAAAGGACTCATACACGCGATTACAGTGAACTCATATTTACCAGTATAACTTAACCAAAAAGAGACTTACGAACTTGTACATATAGCGATTCTTATTTACTTCTATTTATATCTCCTACTATTCTCTCATTGTTATTTATTATTTATTTATTTATTTATATATTTAGCGCTGGAAAAGATATTCAATAAACAAAGTAATGTACCGCGAAATTCAAATAAAACATTGAGTTGATGGGCCGCGAAATCCGAATGGGAAGCGGCCCTTAAACTACAATTTCAATCAATGTAGTTTCATTAGCTTTGAAAAAGTTGGAAGTATCTCCAACGAAACGTCAGCTCTACAGCAATAAAGAAGTTGTTATCCATAGAATAGCCTTGTGTGAAAATATCTGGTATAGTAGCAGATATGAATGTGATCGGATGAAATTACCCCATCCAAGGCATCAGGCCACAAACGTAATCTCTACCAAAGATCAAATGTTCTCGATCTTTTGACGCCTTAGTTGCAACAAATTATATCAAAGAGCGGTGGTATGGTCGGCAAGTAAGGCAACATGCTCGGGGATATTTACGGTGCCCGGGTAATACTTTGGCAGGTTGTGGCAAAATTACGACTTCAGTTGTACAGCTTGAAATTTCGATGGTTGAGCCGTATCAAAATGTTTTTCTCAATTGCTAGCAAATTAGAAAGACATTATATCATCATTTGCCATCTGATGTTAATGGTACAGCAGTATTACCTGATTAATTTTTTTCCGTGAACTAGTTCTATCAAATTAATAGCAAATCTATATTGCCTATTTATGCACAATGGTTGGTGCATTGGTAAAACTTCGAAACAAAATAGTGTATTTCTGGCGAATACGATTGATTCTTGAGTATTTCTCCATGAGTATAACCTGTTTTCTTGAGCATTGATCGGCAATTTACCTCTATTGGAATTCGAATATTGTACCATCTCAGATGAACTATTGTTAATCTATGGGAATTCACGGGAGCAGCAATAACATTAAAGAGTATAAAAAGTATGGTAACCGTCTGGAATTAAAAACTGTGTGCGACCACGTCGTGGTCATATAATGTTTAATTGTATGCTGGATTTCTGCCTTGTGCGTCACCTGTTAGCGTGAAACGGCACGGTATGCTGGTCGCAAGGTTTTGTAACCCATGCATGAAGAATTGCTTAGGGGAATAGTGGGAACACCCCTTGGCATAAATATACGGTCATGCCGCTCCTATATGTGTTCTCTGGTGTTTGAAGCAGTGTTTGAGTCTTGGGTCAGATCTCAAAACTTGGATTTTTACTAAAGATGTCTCCCGGACAGATTAACAAAGCCATCAACCATGATGATAAGAGGATGCGATAACAGACGACTCGTCCATTTTACCCCAACATCGACGCCATCGATATCTTATATCGGCCCCGTATTGACATTGTCTGGCAGCTGGTCGGTTGTTTCAGCATGTTGTTGTTCTTCAGCTCCGGTGTTCTCCTCCAAAGTGAGGTATAACCGTTTAATCTTGGCGTATAGTGCCTGAACGTATAAAGTCAAACGTAAACACGAAAGGCAGTTGCCATAAGTGTTGGCTGATTCAAAGTGCCGCTCGCAATACTATTCTGCTGATAATCTAATCTAACCTGTGAACAAATGCCACTAGGGCGCGTAACAGGAATGCATACAAGAGGAACATGATTTGTTTGCCTTGGGGCAGCGTTTGAGGACTAGTATGCAAGATAGAAAATTAATGCAACAGCGCGTCAGAGTCGACTGTTGGCGAATTTCCAATAATTCGTAATGTAAAATCCATAGATCATCATCTAAGCTCCTCAGAATGCAAGTTCATGGAACATATCTGAGAGGGGATGGATCGTGTGTTTGTGGCAAGGTGTGTTCTCGCGATACACTTGACGCAATTAGAAGCTGCGTTTCTGAAGAAAATTGACAATAGCCCGACTTCCTTGCAACAAAACCTTGTGAGTAGCATACGATGGCGTTTTACGCTAATAAGTGAGGTCTGGCAAGGAAATCCAGCATGCCAATGAATATTGATTGAATACAATGTGGTTGTGGGCCTTTTTAAAATTCGAAAGATATGCATCGATAGTTTTTTCAAAGAAATAGCTTTTCATTCACATTGACGTTCCTAGATAATTTTACAAACAAATACTCAATATTCAATCTGATTCGTCAGTACCACGCTGGTATGTTAAATGTATTACTTAAACTTTGTAAGGGAAATAAGTATCCAAGCTGAAGTAGTTCTACTGAGAGCAGTTTAAGATAAGGTGCGTGTCAAGCGGATTTGAGACCTTTAAGGTCAGCTTTACGTCACTGCCATTTACCTATTAGGGAGCGTGTCAAAAGTTTTGACGCGAACGCGTTCATTTTTGCACAGGTGGTCGTTCATTTCCGCATGCGTCAGGCCGTTCATTTTACACAGCAGCGTCAGAAAATGAACAGTCGAACGTTCATTTTTGAACGTTCATTTTCTTAATGCACTCTGACGTTCATTTTCGCACGTTCGTTTTCTCATGTTCATTTTCTCACGTGCGCAAACGGCTGGCGTTTGACGCGAGCAGAAATGAAAAACATACAGAAAGCTTCCATCCTGATACTAAGAAACGCGCCGGGTCAAATCTACGTTCTCATCGCGCGTCATTCCCGTGTTATAGATTTTATTGTAATTTGCCATGTCTTTTGCTTCGTGTGTGTATATATTCAATGCACCCCGTAATCATGTGGAGTGGTATTACCGATGTTGGTGATTTCTTCAATAGAAAAAGGGTAAAACTAAAAGTAAAACGTTTTTCTTTTCTTGTCCCGTCTCCGCTTCAGCGGTTTGTCACCACCTAGATTGATTGAAATTGCAGTTTAAGGGCCGCTTTTTTTATCATGGAATTAAAACTTTGAACTCCATGGTTTTATTGACAAATAGGAGACCTCACATGGCGGCCTACCTTGAGATATGACGGGAGCTGCATGGCGTCTCTGCGTGATTCAGTCGGGCCATGTCTTTTTATAATGATCATACATGTAGTTTGTAGGCCTGTATACTTTCCCTGATTTACTCATTTCTTATTGAAGATAATATTACTGAGGGCAAAAAATTCCCAATGTCATAAGGATAAATCGTTATATAAGTGAATGACTTTCGTATATTTATATGTCTATATTATACTTTTGTCACTATGTATTTCCTCTACGATTACTGGGAGACGCACTAATAAGTTCGGCTTATTGCGCTCCTGTCGTCAAATAAACTATTTAAACCAAGTGTATGGCGATATTGTGGTTACTCTGGAAATAGGGAGCTGATCAAGTTCTCTTTTCTCCCCCAGCGCGGATGCAATTGGCATATTTCCAAGCAAAACGGAAACACGTTTTTTTTCTTTTCTTGTTCTTGATTACTATTGCGATTTATAATCTCCATTATGTATCTCTGACAAAGTTCATCCATGTATGGACAAAGATGGAAAACTAGGCTCCAGGATTCTGACAATGTTAGTATGGAGATGTATAAATTCCAATTAAACAAGTGTGAACTATAATAAATTTATAATTTCAGTTCAGGAAATGGGCTGCGTCAAATATACTTTATATTTATAAAACCAAGACAGGTGTTAAAAATTCGATGAATGCATATGAATAATTTCAAAACATGACCAATTTCCTACCCACAGCTAAAGACATCTCAATTCTGGTGCATGATTGGTGGGGGGATATGCATTCAACAACTATTGATCTAGTCCTGTTGTGAGAAACATGGCTTTCGAACTGCATGGGGACTCCTTGTATTTCATGATCGTGGTCCTTGGGAGAAAAAAAGAACATTATTGGACTTAGTGATCATCCACAGGGATGAACATAATGCTCTAATCAAAACAAAAGGCGCCATAGGACGAGCGAGATGCTCTTTTATTTATTGCATCTATTGAACATACTTTGCTCAGCACGGGAACGGCAAATCACCTTTTGATCCTGTTAATTATTTTTATTTTAGGCCACTCAATAGTAACTTTATGGTGAAATATAAGTGAATCGTTTATTGAGCTTTATTGATCTATCAAAATACGATAATAACATCAACGCTATATGTACATCTGTTCAAGGGGCTTTGCGTGATGGATCATTTTTGACACCAAATAATAAATATAACGAACAGCATTTAGAACACCGCAAGATGTGTAATAAATTAAATTGAAACAATATTATGTCGAGTTTCAAGTGTTGACAGTGTCAGGTACGGTCTACCAGGAAAATCCCGGGTGGTCATTTGGTGTGCATAAAAAGCCATCTGGACCTGGAGACTATCACTATTTTCCAAGACGAAAAAAATTAGTAGCGGTGAAGAAATCTGATGCAATGAAGCACACACCTTACAACTCTATATACCCAGGAACGGCAACGACTTTGAGCTCTCCCCCTTTCTGGGCCTCATGTGCAGACGGCCCACGCGCGTCACACACTATCAATACAGAGCAGGTCGGACAGTACAATAGGGGACAGCTAGGGGTTTAGCATATACGGTTAACATTCGGGATCAACATCCGCCGAATGCCATCTATCAAATTTGTTATATAAATGTCATACAAATACGTAATATAATAATGTGTGGTTTGATATCACAACAAAGTCCTTATTTGTCTATCAAATTAATTCAAATTACGAACATTTTAAGGAGCTTAATTTACCAACTTGTTCACCCGATTATTTTATCATTCTTTACGATATTTGGTCACATCGGACTTTTAATAAAACCAAATCAGTATGGTGATATTTCTCTGTCGAAGTTTAATATTATATAGTTCATCTCGTTTTCTTCCAAAAAAATAATACACGCGCGTTAGTTCCTATATGTCGCTCGTTCTATAATTCCCGGTAAATAATTCCCCAGAATATGCACGAAAGATCCACTTTTATTATATTAAATACATTTATTGAATTTGCTGTAGATAAACGTCAAATCTTTGCCATAGTTGCTTTGAAAGAACGAAAGTACTTCTTCAGAGGAAGTGGGTTATATACCTACGAAAGCTAGTGCAAAATAAATACAGTTAAGTCTCAAAGGTGCTGCCTTTTCGAGTGTTCTGTTTTTTGTTTTTGTTCTAATAAGAGTCGACACGATAGCCGTAATGTGAGCCCTTCAGCGAATTCTGACCGCTATCATACATACTAATTTGAACGTTCAAAAATGAATGTTCTTTTTCTGACGTTCATTTTTCTGACGGGGTAGTGTTCATTTTCTGACTGTCGAACGTTCGTTTGTTGGAAGAAAAAGAACGAGTACCTGTTCATTTTCTGACGTATTCTTTTAGTTTGAACGTCAAAACTTTTGACACGCTTCCTAATACTGATGGCGCGATGGATAAAATGTGCATTTGACCTACTTTTGTTGGTTTGTTTGAGTGCCCAGAATGACTATTAGTTGAACACAACGCTGATAATTATTTTTTACTCATTTTAGAAGGTCAAATGAAGTGAAAGCCCAATAACGCACCTTAATAGCGTTGTTTTAAATTTGAATCGATGCAAGATTTGAGATGATATGATTTCAGAATAGGAGCAGATACCACGCCTGGATTACCATATTAGGTTCTTACTGGTAGTTCGCGATCGGACCAAAAGTTGGTCAAGTTGCTGTTTACCCAACACTGATGGCGTTGATTCTTACGATTGCTCAAAATTAGTTTTATGTACAGTAAGGGTTTGATGGATATCACACGTATTACAGTCAATATTTTGGGGTATTTCAAAGTCGCTTTTCAAATTCTGTCCATCTTGCTTGATATATTTTGAATGGGTATCTTCATCCATGCAGAACTGAAACAGTGCCAATACATACTGACCATTTGTAGGGTCAACTCACGATCGCTGAACTCTGTAGTCAACTTTAACACCCTTTGTTCGATCGGTGAGGAGGCTTGAACGACAATCGACTCGTATTTGGTTCGTTGTAAGTGTTTTATCAGCAGATAATTTGATTTGTACATAGTCTGTTTTATTTGTACTTATTTTGTTTTGTCCTATTTCTGACGTTTCTTGCCTTTCATGAAAAGATAAGTACTTGTTTCAATATGGGAACAATTGGCAGCAATGTAAATAATAATGCACAATTAAGGATCGTTTCGATATCATATTCGGATTCAAATGTAATCAAAACTGGTATGAATGAGTTTATCTAATTTTGATGGCAGCTATCATTATACGACTAGGCATTCATGAAAAAAATATTACTTCACTGGGATAGCTTCCAGATAGGGATGGACGCGACTCTAATTTTAACCATTGTTAGCTGGGTAGAAGTAGAAGAATCTTGCAAAATGTTGACCACAGCTGTCTGATTTATGCTAATACGGGTTGATCCAATTTGTACATACTTTAACATGTTTGCGGATAAGGTTTCCACCCAAGACTGACACCATACGACTGGAACTATTGACATTTTGTGGTCTAAATTGGAGGGATATGCAAGAGGTGGGACCAATTGGTTACGTCTGGCGACTAAAAAGCAACCATATGACTCTTCAGGAAAGCATCCCTCGGCACCTAACATTCAGACCCGAGAATAGCGTGGATTCTCGGACGTAGTCAATATATAGTCTAATAATATTGAAAGCGATATATTTTACTGTTTACCTCGTCAGAACATTTCGCGTCAAATCCCATAAATGGTTAAATCTAAATAATTCGAGGAAAATACGGGAGAATTTGATCAGAAATTTTAAGATCATATTCTGGATATATTTCTGAAGCAGTGCCATACCTCCCCCCCCCACCACTTCATAATTTCTAACTAGTGTGACCCATTTGTAAAAACGTGCGAGACGCGCTTTAAGCGTTAATAGGGCACATGCCAAAGAGTAAATCAACAAATAGCATATTGAAATAATGCCGCTTTGATGACGTCACAGTGACGTCATTTTCAAAAACGGCATTTTTTGGTCGATTTTTCGGTCGGATTTTCCGATTTTTTTTATTTATACAATTTTTCCGCAAAAACTATGATAAATTAGTAAATATTAATGTGATGTGAAATAAAATAGTTTTTGCCCACTTTTCATCGCGGAAAAGCAGAAATGTTGAAGAAATATGACAAAAACATCACTTTTCTGGTACCCCACGTGGCCGCCATCTTGAATTTACCCATGATCCTCTGCTCAGGGGGTTATGCCAGTAGGCTCAAAATGACCCCAATATGATAAACTATAAAGTCAAGGAGTTTCAGCGCAGAAAATTTGGTAGGGGGGCTATAATGGACCCACAAGCCAGGTAGGTTTAAGCGGAACTAGATACGCTTGCCCTGGAGCTGTGATGACAGATCTGCTCAAACAACTCATCTGATGTTAATGGTTGAGCATCGTGGACGTCTGATGGAGTAAACGCATCAACATTGGGTAAACCTGGTAAATGCAAGAATACCCAGAAAATCTTACCTGTAATGCCCGAAGTCCTACGGCTTAAATTTCCCACCAAAACATTAAACCTACATATATTTGTCCAGTGACATGCGGGATTATAGCCATAATATCCCTAGCATATACCTTACAAACAAAATCACAATGCTTTTATATTTTGTCCTGGAAATGATTTGATAACCGTTCAATGTTCAATAATTTGAAAATAAAATAAATTATAATAACCATGACCCATACAGCTCAATAGTAATCGTCAGATCCGATATTCAATGTTATGCCGTCATCCATAAACAAATTCCGCGTCAGTAATCGAAATACTCGGATGACACCAATTACAAATGTGTATGGATAAGCATGGAGACTTTTAAAGCGGGGGCATATTAGAATAAGCTCGCTTATTTCGATCTACATATATACAAGGTTGCGTCTAATTTTCATGGTTTTCTTTAAATTCATGACGGGAAATTCCTTCGATCAAGTTGAATGACTACAATCCAGGCTAAACCTTACTCAATTTTCCATGTTATTCGCAAAAACGTTTGAAAAAAGTTGATCACTTGATGTGTACAACAAACCCGCAGTACTCGCCGACTATTCCAGTCTTGCGTGGTTATCTACCGTCATTGAGAAAACCGATCATCGATAAGGATTTGATATTTTTGGAACATCATGAGGTCTTGCCGGCATCAATGAAAACTGTTGGCCGCTTCACTCCTGAAGGAAACTAGCCTAAGTATATGTATACTATGACTTATTTTGATTTGGTGCTAATACTGTTATATGGAATATGGGATAGGGCTTTAGATTATGAACGCGGAGATTCTTTTATGGAAGACGGTTGAATAATGAATGTGGGGCGAGACGCTTGTAATTGTCTTAATTTTGATATACAGTAATACTTTTTCTTTTCTATAATAGCCCCCTCGATCCCAAAATATCTATTCCCATAAACTTTTTCCATAGCGCATGCACAGAATGACGCCAGTTTCACGCCATACCCATCTAGTCGGATGTTCCTCCGCGGGTGCTATATATTGACACCTTCCGCGGCCCAATCGGACCAATAATCATAATTATACATAATTTATATGAATGGACACCGAAAATTCCGTTGGAAACTACAACAAGGATTTTCCTCGGCACAAAACAACACATTGATCAGTACTATCGTCGATCGTAATCCACGCAACAGCAAGAAAGTTCATCTCTTGGGCCATGTCTGGTACGGTACTCGCATCGAACCACATATCAGTCGGCTATGAATGGAACATTCCCGCCCAGACCAACTCAGCTAGAGCAGTTTCTTCTTTTCTGGCTTCGTGTGTAATCCTTCCTTCACAGCATTTCTTGTGTCTTTCAGTTTTCAAATAATTAGCCCCGACTGAGACGTTTCTCTCCAGACACCTTGCATACATTACAGGCAATGTACATGAGCCATTCAATTTCTGGTTATAGTTTTAATAGATCATCATATGTTGGAAGACATGGATTAGTGTAGAACTATCTGGCCATTCAACTGTTATTTCGAACCAGGTTAATTGCCAAACCTATAGCACTGAATGTCCAGGCAAAGTGCGGTTTACCCATAACAAATTGCAACAGAATTTTTTTCGCTGATATGCATTTCTAATAGGTTCCCAGAACAACCTACTAAAAGTCTACCAAAATCTATTTGGTGGAGATACGGCTTTTTGTAAAACAAAGATACACCATCATGCCTTATATAATCAAGGTAGAACATATTGGATTGTCTCTGAATGATGACTGAAATATAGTTGAAAGCGACGTTAATTCCTATTCACTCATTCACTTGTCTCTGAATGAGGACAGATTATCATCCAGAAATCACAGCAATACATTATGATCTAGGATACATTATTCCATGGTGGTGAAAACATTTGCATTCTCAATGGATTTGCTCATAAAAGTAGATAGCAAAACGATACTTCAGCACCAGGGTATATAACCATACATAGTCATATCCTGCCAGTTGATATTATTCCCATTACCATTGTTGTCCGAAAGGGAGCTGACAAGCTGTGGTATATTTTCTTTCAACCTATGGCAATCACAGCCAACAGTTCCATCAACTTATAAAGATATATTATCACAGGTCCGACATTTAATAGTGTGTACACCTTGTTGAAAAAAATGCAGCCTTGCCAATCAAAAGAGGGAGACAAATTAGGTTCAACGTCGCGTTCAGCAATAATTCTGATATATAAGGACAATCTGCCAATCATTTATGATCCATCACAATTGTTTGTAAGCAAATGTTGTTGATGAAAGAAGAATAATTATGCAGATCCTAATATATCATTTAACTATCAATAAATACAGCCATAAGTTGAGGAACATTTCACAGCACTATCAATCCCAATAACAGTCTTCGCCAATGTCTGGGTTTGGTGAGTTTGCACAGCTCAGTCCTTTGCATTGTCCACACACACTTGAACAACCCAGGCCATGCTCCTTACAGGCGCATCTGCTTCAGCAGCAATCCGTTTTGCAGTTCCACCTGATAACCTCAAATAGCGCAATGAAGCTGGTGGCAGATCAGTTTTCGCAGGGAGAACCCGATTAAATTGTTCACCCCGATTTTGTGGCTGCAATGGATGGTCTTAGTCTCAAGTCAATTCCTTCGTCTGGGTTATTAATGTATAAACACATAAGCGTTTTCTATGCTGCTGCAATAAATGGCCTTCGTCGGGACTCCCACGACCTGGATGGACATTTGAGCTTGATGGTGAAATAGCTCAGTGATAGTTGTCTTCTTCAAGGCAGCACCTTTGTCAATGCCATATGGTGTGAATACTGTGTCACAGCCTAGAATGGCATGCATAAGCAACATAAGAGATTGCATTCCCAGCACAGTCTTTGTCTTATTGACATTCCAAACTCCCCGGTCCCGCTAGTGACGTGGTCATTCGGTCAAAGAAAGAAGAATTCCTAGCAAACAATGTCAACAAGCAGCAGTTCATTACTCTTATGATTTATAAGTTGGAAAGGGCGGGAAGTTCCATATACAGATGTTTTTTATTGTAAAAAACAGCCGTTTAATCGACTGAAAGCTTTAAAACTTTGGTTGGTGATATTGACCTGTTCGTTCTGCTCTGTTTTCATACAGACGTGGATGACAATGCCATCTACTTTCAGCCAGAGTCATAAGAGTATGCAAGGAAACCGATAGTTTGGAAAGTCAAGAAGACAAAGGCTGTCCTGGGAATGTAAGTCTGCACAAATACGCTGTTTGTGCATGCCATTCACAGATGTGGCACAGTATACTCACCATATGGCATTGGCAAATGTGCGGCCGTAAAGAAAACAACGCTCAATGAGCTATTTCGCCAACAAGCTGAAGTGTTCAACCCGGCCACTGGGAGTCCCGATGGAGGTTATCTATTGCAGGTGTTTGTGTGTTTATACAATGGTAACCCTGACGAAGCAATTAGCTCGCTGAAATACAAGCGTTTCTGTAATGAACCATATATGTGCAGGTACAAAACCTTCCACCAACATCAGCATCAGCTAAGTATCAAGGTTCGCGTGTTTAGAGTGGAAAGGGGAAGACCACCCATTGCAGCCACAAGAATGAGGGTGGACAGCTTATCTCTGTGAAAACTGAACTGCCACCAGTTCCATTGGCACTCTTTGAGGTTATCAGGAGCAAGTGCAAGAAAGATTGCAGCTGAAGAAGATGCATCTGTAGGAGCATGGCCTATATTGTTGAAAATGTAAAATGAAACATGTTAAATGGCATGGTAGAACGTCAAGTTCAGCTATAATCTAGATTACTATTTGTTTGATAATAATATGATATCTTAGGATCTGCATAATTATTCTTCTTTCGTCAAAACATATATCTGACACACAGTTGTGATAGATCACTAATGGTTTGCAGAGCTGTATTTTTCAACAAGGCATATGTTGTGATAATGGGGAGATATCCCCATGAGTGGGTTTGTGGAAATATTGTCTGTGACAGTTATGGTTTAAGGAAAATATATCACAGCTTGTCATTTCATTTATTTTGGGAGAGAATTCTTCTTTCAGATGATTATGCTAATTGCAAAAATGTTAACTGCCTGAATATTACCATGTATAATTCATATAGCTTGATGCTGAACTATCAGTTTGCTATCTACGCTTATGAGCAAATCCACCGGGAACACAAATGTTTTCACCACCATGGCATATTGTACCCTAGATCATGTATTAATTGGATTTCTGGATGATAAACTGTCCTTATTGACGGAAAAACCAATATCCTAATTTGCTTATATGAGGCATAATGGCCTATTAATTATGTATCATTGTTTTAAAAAAAAGTCGTATCTTCAACAAATAGATTTTGGTAGACATTTAGTATGTTCTTCTGGGGCCCTATTAGAAATGCATACCAGTGAAAAAAAAATCTGTTGCAATTTGTTTCGGGTCCAGCTAAACAAAATCAGATAGATTGCCTGGACTGTCATGAAAATGGTAAAAAGTTCAGATTTGGAATGACCCCATACATCCGCCGTTTTGAAATAATCCATAAATATTTTCGTGCAAGGGTATTATTTTAGGCTGAGTATAACCTTGATATGATAACGAATGGAATGAGTGTAAGTAATGACCCATTTCTTCCACGCTTAGTACCAAGTACAATGTTTTCTTATCGGAGAAAGAGACAGGTAAACACTGAAATTTCGCGAAAAATACTTCAAACTTCAACTTGAAACTTAAGATATTTCCATGCATATTTGTTTGTAGACTTTTAGTATGTTATTCTAGAGGCCTTTCGGAAATGCACTGCAGAAAAAACAATACTGTTGCAATTTGTGGTGGGTCAAACCTCCATTTGACTGGACTACTGCACTCTTTGCCGACCCTCACACACAGAAACGACCGGTGTGGAAGCTAAAACTGTCTGGTGGCTAGTGTCCTGTTCCTGTCTTCTAACTCAGCTAGGACACACTTCTCTACATTCGGGGCAAGTGTCCGCCCTTAGTTACAATAGAAAAGGATATGAAAAGGACATTCTTATCCATCACACCGGCACGGCGATGCAGATAAGTTAAATTGGGGGTATATCAAATGTTATAATTAGGAATAATTTTCAAAATCCGACTAGTGTCGTTTGTGTATAGGGTATTGCGATGATGGACAAGAAAATTATTTATAAGTGACAAATCTCCACTGAATGTCGGATCTGACGCTTGTATTTAAGGGGATCTGATTAATCAAACTTGTCCACCCAGTTTGGGTCTTTTGGCGATTTCTTCCCAATGATTTAGAATACGGTCATGAAAATTCACCCACTTGTCAATCTCGACACGACAAAAGACACTGTAATAAGAAAAATAAAGAACATTAGTGGCCGCTACCGTCTTCCATAGTTTTGTACGTAAATTTAGTCAATGGAAATGTCAATCTTGCTTAACCCAGTTAATATATAAGAATCCCAAATGCAGCATCAAATTGTCAAACAATAGTACTGGACCATTAGTACTAACCAATACTAACCAAATCAATTACAATATTAATGTTCTATGTCCTATTTCTGTATTTTTCAGGTGGATTTGACTTTATATTGGGCTAATACCAATCCGGTTGTATTGTTTGACACTTGTAGATCAATTTGAAGCTGTATTCGGGGTTCTTTTTCTGAACTGGGTCATGCCCGATTGACATTTACGTTGACTAAAATTATGTACAAATAAATGTAAATATGATTCTTTTGTTTTTCATTTTTCTTCTCACAATATCTTCCTTTCGTCCAGATTGATAAGTGGCTGAATTTCCATGACCATACTCTATGCCAGTGGGATGAAATCGTCAAAATTACAAACGTCTAGTCCGTCATTCATAATCCAGCCATCGTCCATTAGAGAATATCCGCGTCCATAATCCAAAGACCTATTCCATATTCCATATAACAGTATTAGCACCAAATTCAAAAGACAATCATAGTATACATAAACATAGGCTTGTTTCCTGCAAGAGAGAAGCGGTCAACAGTTTTCAATGATGCCGGCAAGATATCATGATGTTCCAAAAATATAAAATCCGTATCGCTGATCAGTATTCTTAATCCATAATATCAAATGTCAAATAATATATAATGTCAAAAGACCGACACTAGGTGTAAAATTTGACTAATACGATTTTCGGGTATACATCTCCCTTAATCGGTCGGTTTTCAAGCTCCTATTTGGACCATAACCGTACATTCTACATCCTGATTTCATGAAGACGATAGTTTCTAGTAATAGTTTCTTTCACCAAGAAATACACAATTACACATAATGACATTATCAGCAAAGGAGCTATTACTTACTTTGCGATTTCACCACAGTACATAGGCACAGTAAAAGCCATTAGAGCAAGAACTAGGCTACTTGTGCGGACCGCCATTTCTTGAGATACCGACACTACTGAAGCGCACAATCAGACTTTGGTACAGTATTTCCAGAATAAAAAATGTGTGTATTACGCAAAACTAAACTGTCAAACTCCGAAGAGTATATGCCTGTGACAATTTATTTTTCCTTTCAATGATATTTAGTTTATTTATGGACGAACCAGGAAGATATCATTCCATAGATCTTCGTTGAAATCTACCTTACATTGTGAAGGAAGACTGACACATACTGCTGTCACCATGACCTACATTGCGTATACTACTGGGTCGTTGTATATTATTATACTGAAATCCGTATTTGTATGTTTACTAGCGGTCATATGTTAGCTTGAACATGAACAACAACAATATCTTTCTTCAAGCTCTGATGGTGATGTTACATGTAAGTGTTCAGTTATCATTCGGTTGATCCTCCATGCCCCCAGTTCCCTAACCTGGAAGCTAGGTCTCACCCAATGAAATACTATACCAAATCAGAAATATGATTTACTCCAGTTGTTTTGGTCCGAATAAAAACATGGTCCTGGTCGAAAATAAATTCCTTTGCCCCTACTTTCGCAGTGTTTAAGTACGAAGGAAAACGTTTATTTACAATGACGGTCGACAATAATTTCTTTCCCTCACTCACAGTGTTCTAGTCTGAGGAGAAACCTTGGTTCTGGTCGACAAATTCCTTGTTCTTACTATCGCAATGTTTGATTCCGAAGGAAAACGCTGTTGTCCTGGTCGACAATGACGGTTGACAATAAAATTCTCGCCCTCACTCTGGCAGTGTTTGGGCTGAAGAATAACTTTGGTCCTGGTCGACAATGACGGTCGACAATAAATTTCCCGCCCCTACTCTTGCAGTGTCTAAAAACTTTCCCGCTTCTACTCTCGCAGTGTTTGAGTCCAAAGGAAAACATTAGTCCTGGTCGACAATGAATTTCCTCACGCATTGTTTTAGTCGAAAAAAAGTCTTGATCTTGATCGAAATTAAATTTCTTGCCCCTACTGATTTCTCGCTCTTACTCCCACAGATTGTTTTATTTCCCATCACTATTCTCACAGTGTTTGAGTCCGAACGAAAACATTGGTCCTGGTCGACAATAAAATTCTCGCCCCTACTCATTTCCGACTCTTACGCCCACAGTGTTTCAGACCAAAGGAAAACATTGGTCCTGGTCCACAATGACGGTCGACAATAATTTCCCTCCTCTACTTTTGCAGTGTTTGAGACTGAAGGAAAACATTGGTCTTGGTTGGCAATGACGGTCGACAATAAATTTCCCGCTCCTACACTCGCAGTATTTGAGACTGAAAGAAAACATTGGTCCTTGTCGACAATGGCGGTCGACAACAAATTTCTTGCACTCGCTCTCGCAGTGTTTTAGTCCGAAGGAAAACTTTGGTCCTGGTCGACAATGACGGTTCACAATAAATTTTGATCTTTCCCGTATATTCTAGCTCAAATTTTAATTTGCAGGATTATAATAATCATTCCCGGACTCATTTATCACAATTTTGTTGACTTAAGAAATGACCATTCTTGTGCGAAATTGGTGTTTACTGTTCTGTGTCCTTGATCATTCTGTGGGAACTGCAGGCCAGTCAGAGCAGTATTTTGAAAAAGTGAAATAAAATTCAGTAATCCATTGGTGCGAGGTAAGTGCAAAAGAATGGCCAGACGATTTTTGCATTTTTTACAGGTACGTGTTGTTGTTGTATGCTGCATCTGTGAATCCACTACGGAACACTGATGGTGAATTCACAGATATACAACAACAACAAGTCCCTAAAAAGGACAAGCTCAATTACAAGCGGCTGGTCCGTCATTCATAATTCAGCCGTCGTCCATTAGAGAATATCCGTGTCCATAATCCAAAGACCTATTCCATATTCCATATAACAGTATTAGCACCAAATTCAAAAAGACAATCATAGTATACATAAACAAAGGCGTGTTTCCTGCAAGAGAGAAGCGGTCAACAGTTTTCAGTGATGCCGGCAAGACATCAGGATGTTCCAAAAATATCAAATCCGTATCGCTGACAGTATTCTTAATCCATAATATTCGTTGTAAAGTCGTCATCTAAAGAATGATGAATCTCAGTCACGCTTTGATTGTGCCTGTTCATATGAGTACCATGATGATCTTGAAGTACATGGGTTCATACGGCTCCTAGCCCCGGGTTAAGCGGAATTAGACACAAGTTACGAAACGTAACGCCATAAATCTCGCACGCTACGCTCGTATTTTGCTATCAGCATGCGATATGTATCGCCAAATTTGAGAAACCTTGTGTGGAGGCGCTTGGTGGTGTAGCTCTGTTTTACAAGTTTATGCAACAATGTTTTGTGACGTTGATTAAAATCGTCGCATTTAACACAGGATCTAGCAAATGCTACTAGGCGTGATATGTATACGCCATATGCAGGTTCCACTGGAATATTACTGTCCAGAAAGGGATAGTTAACGATGTCGAAATTGTAATCATCTCTTTTGTCATACAGTCGACGAGAGAGAGAGGGCCCGCTTCATTTTTATAGAGATATAGGTCTAAATATGATGTGCCTTGTAGGGTTATCTGTAGTTTCCTTCAAATCCAGTGAAGGTGGATATATATCCTTCACTGCGTCATGTATATAGCGATTATCCACAGCGAGAAGATCGTCTATATGGCCGCCTTGATTTGTGGTTTCAACATTTACCGTGTTTTATGTCCTCTGTCCCCAGTGAAGACGATCTATAACGAGAGATCCTGAAGGGTCTTGGCGCCCACCATTGTCCGATAATTGTGAGCTAATGACAAGAGGATCTTGTTGTCCATTGTTACTAAGAACAAACGAATGATTTGTAATTTTGTTTGTAGAATTTCGAATTTGAGCGAAAAAGATCGAACAAGTTTCAGGAGTTTCAAGAATTCTAGAAACTACTTGATGTCGGTTGTTATAGTACAACTGAAATGAACAAAGTTATCCTGAAAGTGAATGTCCAGAGGATCCTTCATCTTCATTGGGTACTGGAAGCGAAGACAAATCTCTTTGACACTTTCGCATGAGCTGTGAAACATACTTAAGATTTTATAATTATGAACGAATGCTAATTCTGTTCTGTTTACTGGGCTAGTTTGAGTTATCTCTTTTGAGATACCATGCTCGAAAATAGTAAGATGGTACAAAACTCAATACTGAAACTTTGAAAGTGTCTCAATCCTGATTATCTCTGTGGGATCGACACACGCAGTAGTCTACAGTTGTCGAGTTGTGACGTTGTGTCACAAGAGTGACATCCCTTTGTGTAGCCGACCCGTCTGATTTAAAATATAAAGAAATACATTTTAATTCGAAATCATTTGAACTTCTTGATATAGAAGGTGAAGGTATGGATATTCTCTATAGTCAATATATAGAATATGCCCCACCGTTTGATCCGCCTACTCTTGTGATGCAATGCCACAACTCGGGAATACCGTATTAATTAGAAGCGTAACCTGGATTGGACCAAAAAAGGTATCTTGTACAACTAGGCCCCATGTGGGACCTATGTATCAAATCATTGGGAAATCCAAAATGGCCGCCTGGTGGGCATATTACACTTTAGAATTGGACCGAATAAGGTATCTGTCGCAACTAGATCCCAAGAGGAAACCGTGTACCGAATTTAAGAAAGATCCACGCAGTACTTCCTGAGAAATCACGATAAAGTTTCATGGAGGAAATCCAAGATGGCCGCCTGATGGCCATATTGGATTTTCGAATCGGACCAGAAAATGTATCTTGCACAACTAGACACCAAGGGAAACCAGTGTTCCAAATTTGAGGAAGATCCATGCAGTACTTCCTGAGAAATCGGAATAACAAAATTTCATGGGAAAATCTAAGATGGCCACCTGGTGGCCATATTGGATTTTTGAATCGGACCGAGAAAAGGTTTCTTTCACAACTAGACCCCAAGGAAAACCTGTGTACCAAATTTGAGAAAGATCCATGAAGTTGTTCCTGAGAAATCGCGATAACAAGGTTTCATCGGGAAATCCAAGATGGCCGCCTTGTGGCCATATTGGATTTTCGAATCGACCAGAACAGGTATTTTGCACAACTAGACCCCAAGGGGAAACTGTGTACCAATTTTGAGAAAGATCCATGCAGTAGTTCCTGAGAAATCCCGATAACAAAGTGTCATGGGGAAATCCAAGATGGCTGCTTGGTGGCCATACTGGATTTTCGAATCGGACCAGAAAAGGTATCTTGCACAACTAGACTCCAAGGGAAACCAGTGTTCCAAATTTGAGAAAGATCCATGAAGTAGTTCCTGAAAAATCGCTATAACAAGAATTGTTTACGGACGGGCGACGGACGGACGACTAAATTTGAGAAAGATTCATGCTGTACTTCCTGAGAAATCAAGATAACAAGTTTTCATGGGAAATCCAAGATGGTCGCCTGATGGCCATATTGGATATCGTATCGGACCAGAGACAACTAGACCCCAAGGGGAACCTGTGTACCAAATTTGAGAAAGATCCATCCAGTAGTTCCTGAGAAATCGCGATAAGAAGGTTTCATGGGAAAATCGAAGATGGCCGGCTTGTGGCCATATTGGATTTTCGATTCGGCACAACTAGACCCTAAGTGGCACCTGAGTACCAAATTTGAGAAAGATCCACGAAGTAGTTCCTGAGAAATCGCGATAACAAGAATTGTTTACGGACTGACGACGGAGGACGGACGACGGACCACGGACGAAAAGCGATTAGAACAGCCCAGCATCTGGTGAAAAAAAAGACTATCTGTCGTCGAGGCCAGGGACAGGGGTAGAGAAAGCTCGAGTACAACTGGACACCTGTCAGAATGTATTCAGGTCTATTCGTTTAACCATACCTGGCGAGCTTTCTGCGCTATCTCCGGAACGACAAAAAATAGGGAGCTGAAACTCCGTGACTTTATAGTTTATCATATTGGGGTCATGTTGAGGATATTTGCATAAGGGTGCACTCCGGAGATTCTTTTATTAGGCATGGAATAGACTATGGGTCCGTTTTTCGGCCACCAGTTGTCGCAAAACCTTCAACCCAAATCACTTATATGTATATATTTTCTGAAAGAGCATGATGAAACTATTATTTTAAGATATAACACTGCTATGTTATAGAAAAATTTAACTCGAACATTCTCCTCCATGCTTGCTTCATTTTTCCTAGAAAACCCTTTAAAAATGTCGAAAAATGGTCAAATTCGGCTCAATTTCCAGAAAAATCTGTAAGAGCGATTTCAATTAAACTTCTTACTCACGTTCCCTGGTCCGGTCTCAACTTAAAAAGGCAAAAAAGGGGGTGTCAACCTAACCGTTTTTTGTCAGATTTTCTTCCCGTAAATGAGTCCCGATTTTTAGGCACACCCAAGGGGCATAACTGAGGCAGGACAAACAAAAGGTCATTTTGTGTGGTAAAGGAAGGTATGAAACTCCACCAAGGTAAGTTTTATGTCCACACTTTCCATCCTCCACTATATTTGTCCATGCTATAAATTTTTGACCCATGATTATGTCACAGTGTTTTCATTTCCATGAACGAATTATTGCCATTCGTTGTGATAAGGCAATGGGAAATTCGTTAGAAATCTTTTCGGGCTTCTCTGTGAAAGGAACAGTGGTTGTGTGTTTTTAAATTCGTTTGTTTATATCAGATAGCTTAATCAACAGCGTGGTACAAAAACATACTCTGTGCTTTAGTCACACAACTTTCCCATCTCTATGCATGTTATCTTGCATGGGTATAAAACAGTGGAATGTGGCCATATATGAAAACTGTGCCTCCCCCATACAACAACAACAACAATAACAACACCAGTAACCCTTCAGTTATAATACAGGGCCTGTTCATTTGTACCTTCTGGGTGCTTGTATGAGTGATCAAGGGGAGACAATACTATAGCTGAATGCTTCTAACTAAGCATTCTGAACAAATGCAATACCATTCAAAACTTGGACCCATTCAGGAATCCACACCAATTATGGCAGGGTCGGCACAGAGTCTCTGTACAGACCCCCACATCACTGACCAGGGCTAATATAGGCCAATTTTATTAGCCGTTAATACCTAATTACCTCATATCTGCAATATCAGCAATCAGAGAAAAGTGATTGCCAATGAACAAAGAAAAATGACTAATACTCACTGCTTTATAATTCATTTTGACTCAAATATGTAGTATTCATTTCAACCAGCTAGCATAATGAAGGCTGAAGTAAGGATTTCTCAGCCCCAGCCTGTGATGCACGCAGTTATCATGGTAGGCTAACAGATCGTCATGTAAAACACAGTCCTAGGAACAGCCCATCCTGCTCAATGCAGGGCACAACTGCACTGGGTGGCATCTTGGGTGAGGGGAATAGCACAATTCCGTAAACGACACAATAACTCGATCCAGTCTTAGCGTGCACTCGACCAATATGATCGAACACGGGAAAGTAGGCAAATATTTATGCCAAGAAACCCATAGCCCAAATATGTATAACACACAGTGACAAATCAATAAAGACCATTTCGAAATTTCAGGATAGGATACAAGCCATTGAGAAGTTTATCGGTGTCAAGATAAACCAATGACGGATTTTCAGGGCCAGATGGCTATAAATCAACCTGAAGCGTAAAAAATAAATTGTGAAAACAATTGTCATGAATTTTATTGCTGTTACAGAATTATTCGTAATAATTGCATCAATACATTCAGACTGTATTAAACATAATGCACCCCCTCGACGACCTTGATTCACCGTGATCATGCTAAGCATCCGATGTTAAATGTCATTTACAACAACCAAATATCGTATGTTTCAGAGGCCTACTCGGCACGAGAAATTCAGGCAGAATACAGTGTACCAACAGCCCTACCGCCCTTAATGAGTGCACCGCGAATGTTATGGTATAAATAATACTGCCCTTTCCGTGAAAGGTGAACACCGTCTGCACAGAACAAATTCTTGATAAAATTCTCTTTCATAAGCTCATAATCTGACATGATGTCCTGTACT
The DNA here is from genome assembly GCA_036873755.1 of Hanleya hanleyi. Classification (NCBI taxonomy): domain Eukaryota; kingdom Metazoa; phylum Mollusca; class Polyplacophora; order Lepidopleurida; family Hanleyidae; genus Hanleya; species Hanleya hanleyi. The sequence goes on from JAVTVY010037558.1 coordinate 137,708, forward strand.
GTGGACAATACAAAATAATCATTGTTCCTCCAGAATGTAGCATATGGCATACTGCTCATCTCAGTCAACAAAATATTGTTAAATTGTGCAACTGTTTTATTACCCTGACAAAAGAAAAAGTGCAGAGGGGGGGGGGGGTATCGTGGTAGTAAATGGCAGACTACAATACTGCTGACGCCGAACGATTTATGCAACAAACAAATATCAGGGTGAACGCCTGGGGTGATATTGCCTCATAATCATAACTACCACGTCGGGACCGCAACTGTCGACGACGGGAAAATCATGTTGCATCAACGAATTGACAGTACGTCCCCCTACACCGTCATACTTTCAAGAATGAAATCAAACCGGAGTCTGCTGTTCGCATCAAACTGCACGTGCGACGACAAACTGCGAACAATGGAATGATTATGGAAAACCAGAGACAACGTAAGCGATTGGCAACTAGCCGCTGCAATACAGGGTGATACTTACTCTCAAATTACCTTTGGGTCTATATGAAAAACTTAATTGTTAAAGGATATATTGTCGAATATTCCAAGCACACAAGAAGAACACCTTCTAGTTTTCGTCTGTCGTCTGCAAAGCAACCGAAAACACACGGGAGCTAGAGCAGGGGAGCTAACTCGGTTTGACCGGCTGTACCCATAAATAAATTTACACTCGAGGTGTAAATAGAATATAGAGGCAGGCGTGTTTTCCTAAATGACGTTTCCTATTGTGTGTTAGGCCTGGCACATGTATTCATACCCAGTCTATTTCCTGGAACGCACGAATATCATTTTAAACAACTTACCCCCTAAACAATTTCGTCCATCCCCTGTGGAGCTCTTGAAACCGGTAGAGCAATGACATATGTAGGAAAGGCGATATCTGATACACCTCGAATTTGTTCCACATGGCTTCTCAGCAGCATGTTCGCATTTTCTGGTGTCTGTAAATGCAAGTCAAGGAATAATAATCAACGAATTTCAAAGCTGCTTAGATAAAACAATTTAAAGGGATAGTAAACCCTTGAAAAAAGTATGTTGTAAATGAAAGAATAGTTCCATCACCGTGCAAATGTATTTGTTATTTATTTTTCCATTTTTTTTAACCGAATAAAACACATTTAATATATGTGTTGTATGTTGCTCTGTTACGACAATCCATTTTCCTATTCTCTCAATTATTGCTAATACCTACAAAACACACGTCGTTATGCTGACTCGATGGAGAAGTAGACATCGATAGGAAAGTATTTTGAAGGTTCAACGTTGAACATTATTGCTTATTTAATGGTTAAACAACCATGTACATGGATTACATAATTGGACCTAGATTATGCAACTGGACCAATTTTTTTTTGCCATTTCACCAACATTTCTCTGTACGCAACTTCGTTGGGAAGCCCATAGCGTGCAAGGAGGTCTTCAACTACAACCTGCCCACAGATACATATCGCAAAAATGTCGAAAGCTTCCCGTTATACCTTATCGGCAAATTAGCACATGCAGAATTGTTACTATGTCGATGTCTAGTCCATTTTACAGTGTGCAATACACCGAAGAACATCAATTCACAGGAATCCTTATGCTGATCGATTTCGAGAAAACTTTTGATTCGGTAGACTGGTCATTCACACAAAAAGCACTAGACTTCTTTAAATTTGGCCCGTCTGTATAAAAATGGATAGAAGTGTTCTACAAAAATGCTCAAAGTTGCGTTATTGTAACGGTTTTGTTTCACAGTTTTTCCATATATCTCGCGGCTGTCGCCAAGGAGACCCGCTATCGCCATACTTATTCCTGGTGTGCGCTGAGATACTAGCAGCAATGTTAAGAGGTAACAAAAACATAACGAGCATAAATATTTGGGATGAAGAATATTTGCTATCTTAGTATGCTGACGACACTACTATTTTTTTGATGGATCGCTTAAAAGTTTAAATTCTTGCTTAGATACATTACATTATTTTGCAAATATTTCTGGTTTGAAAATTAATATAGATAAAACGAAAATTGTGCAACTAGGTTCGACTAAAGCTTTCAATACGAGGTTTTGTACGAAATGGATTCAGACTGGTCACAAGGTGATTTTAAGCTATTAGGTCTTGTCTTTACAGACAATCTAACCGAAATGGCCGAGAAAAATTACAAACTTTAAGATAAATTAAAAGATATCGTCACATATATGAAAATATGGTCCAAAAGAGGATTGACTCCATTAGGAAGAAATGTCATTTTAAAAAGTCTGCTGTTGTCCAAACTCAACCATCTATTTTCCTCACTTCCAAATCCACCAGATTCACTTATAAATGAATTCCAGAAGCGCTGTTTGGAATTTGTTTGGAACTCGAAACCTGATAAAATTTCCAGAAAAAAAATTGTGTCAAACAACTTGAACATGGCGGTTTAGATATTCCCATCGTGAAATATGCACCCAAGCACTAAAAATATCATGGATTAGGACATTACAAGCTGATAATCCCAAGTGGGGTAACATATTGAAATTGTATATGCCAGATAACATAGACCCAGTAGGAGTCGGTTCCGCGTTTCTAAGAACTACTGGCATACGGAAGACAGAAAACGTGTTTTTGAGGGACACACTTTTATCCTGGACAGAATTTCAAATAAAACTAGATTACAAAGATTGTCGGACTTTCTCGAATGAAAAACTTTGGCACAATGAAATAAATTTAAATTGGTAACAAAGCTATACATTTTGGTCATTGGGATGGAAGAGGTGTGCGGTTTGTGAATGATATTTCAGAAAATAACGGAAAATTTCTATCATATGAGTCTTTTCAGTCTATTTATAGATGCGTATCCAATATTCTGGAATACTTGTCAGTATGTCAAGCAGTACGGAAAGCAGCAAACAACATGGGATTTGGATCATTACAGAAACTATATACATGTATGATGCCGTTAATACCACCATACATGTCACGGTTAATAAACGTCAAAAGGGTAAAATATATTATAGAACTCTCTTGAATTCTCCATTTTCCACTTTAAACGCTCATCTGAGATGGGAAACAGTTCTTGGAAAAAATATAGTGAATCGGAGTGGCATATATGAAATAAAAATGTAACACATCAAAGAGATGTGACATATAAGTCATTTCAATACAGAATTATTAACCGAATACTGACTACTAATCTATTTGCACATAAGCGTTACCCTGATATATCTAACTTTAATATGCACTTTCTGTAACAAAGTTCCAGAGACTATTATTCATCTCTTTTGGGAATGTGACCATATCAACCCTCTGTGGAGTTTACTGAAAAATTGGTTCGCCTCAGTGGGTATTTCAATTCTATTCTCTCCGGAAAAAGTTATTCTTGGTCTTTCACAACCCAGAAATAAGCAACCTAATTATTGTATCTCTATTATTAAATTTTCTATATATAAAATGAAAGCAGTTAAAAAAATAGCTTGTTTGAAAACTGCTCAAAACGCCTTAAAATTAGCGTACGAAACCGACAAATGTATACAGTATAAGAATTGCGAATGGGCAGGTTTGACCAGTATTGGTCAACGCTACATTTACTATTTAGACCCCTATAGATGTTAGATTATCTTAATGTAGATAAATCAGGGAGTAATGATGAGTGTTCTGTTGTGTAATATGAATTTCAATTATAAGTACAAATATCTTTGTGTAGTACGATAGAATATGCTTTGGACAATGTGTATGGCCTATGAAAACCAAATAAGATATCAATTATAAAAAAATATATTACAGTGTGCATAGCAGTACATTTAATTAACGAAAAAAATATAACATCGAGAAATATCAAAAAGAATAATGAGGAATGGCACTTACAGGCCACCATCCAAAGTTTATCGGCCTTTTGCTCAGTTGAAAAAAAAAATTGAAAAATAAATAAAAAATACTTTTGGACAGTGATGGAACTATTCGTTCATTTACAACATACTTTTTTCAAGGGTTTTCTATCCCTTTAAGCAAACATAGCTTCCATCAGTTAAATTATTGATGTTTGATTTAAATGTTGGGGACTGTTGCTGCGTATAAAAAATCCACAGATTTCAACATTCAGTTTTTACAGCGAGATGAACGCGGTGGTCGTGTTTATCTTTCAACCGAAAATACGAATCACTCATTAGTCTGATACAAATATGTGACTAAAGACTTGATAGAGCTATTACATCGTATTATATCTAATACCACTCAAGCCAGTGCTAGGGCCGTGTGGTCAGCCAGTGAAGATGTCCACATGAACAACTGCAATTAAAACGTGGCTGGGATACAAATCATCGCAGGCATCAGTTTGGCTTTTTGTGATGTTTTTAGAGAATATGCGTCAGTTATTGCCCTTGAGATCACGTGACTTCTTGTCAGTACACCGGCTTGTTTTTCCAGCACCATTGTTATATTGCGTACTGAGTTGGTTAAAACAGAAGTTCTCAACAGAAATTAATGCAAATGGGATATCACGGTACAGACATGTACCCGGCCTCTTAAAACTAAAGTGTTGTATACAACATTTATAATGTTGTATATAACACTTTGATAAGTGTGGAGGAGGGAAAACATTTGTAAATGTTAATTTAACACTTTCGAAAGTGTTGCTGGTTTCAACACTTTGTAAAGTGTTAGATTTCAACATTTTAACAGTGTTATGATCTCGTTTCTAACCTTTATAAATGTTGAATTCTAACACTTGCAAGTGTTGGATTTGTGTCAATATTTAACACTTTAATAATGTTGTATCTCGTTTCTAACCTTTATAAATGTTGAATTCTAACACTTGCAAGAGCTGGATTTGTGTCCATATTTAACATTTGGTAAATGTTGACTTTCAACACTTTGCAAGTGTTGGGATTCAACGCTTTGCCCCCCCCCCAGAATAAAATGTTCTGAAAATAATTGTGTTCTAATGTAGACCCTAATGGCAAAAAATATGTACACAGTATGTGAAAGTTCTAGCTCAATGTGTTATGACCGTAATTATTACATGAAATTAAAATCGCATCATTTGTGAGAAAGGGTCTAAATCGAGTCATTCTAACACACATTTAGACACGAGGTACCAGGTTAAATGACCCTTAGACCCTTTTTCACAAAATAGCACATGCTGTGGATTTTAATTTCATGTGAGAACTATAATCTTAATGCAATCAAGCTAGAACTTTCACATATTGTATTATATTTTTTTCGTCATTAGATTAAAACAATTATTTTTAGGACATTTTAATTTCTTGATTTCAACTGCACCATGTATACGTATGCTGCCTTATCGTACCATCTACTTTTAAGGCATTTCACAAAAATTTGCCTGTTAAAATTTGCAACAGCAACACAGTAATCCTTCTATGATCGGTTTTCAACTCCCCCACAGACAAATTGCTGTGGAAATGTAACTGTGGCACTTGTGTAAGTGTAGGTCATATTCAAGATAATGACTTAAAGAACAGAACAAAATAAAGTTCACTTGCATTCAGTCACAGACGAATAAAAACAGGAGTGAGATTGAAGTCTGACCCCTTGACATCTGCAGGACATAATTGTAGTAATGCAAAGAACTAAACAGATTTGTGACAATGTATCGTACGACCTGTTAAGCAAGAAGCAGGGTATAAATTTTATAAAGTTTATGTTAGATATGACAAACTTGCAGAAGTACCAAAGTTACATTTTAAAATAAGCATCCCTCCATTTGTATGACAAACAAGAATAAAAAATAATGCAAGAGTATGCTTTACTGCTTTTTTAATGCAACAATATGGGAAGTGTTTCACAATAAAATTCATTAAGGTCACGGTTACCTCATGACCCTCTCACATCTATATGTAAGGGCAAATAATTAAAATTCATATGGGACTTAAATTTTCTTCATATTTACAAGCATTTGGTTTGGAGGATCCATAATTAATAATTGTCGCACTCAGTATGTCACTTTTTACAAGCAAGGTCATGAGGAACAAACAAACATTTAATGTAACCCATGACCAGAATGCATTTCATCACTGCTTATTCTTCCTGTGATATGTTGGTAAAACAATAATGGGTGACAAATGGGCCAGTTCTGATCCAGAATGGGTTAAATGTCAATGTCACTGATTTTGGACTTCTTGTCCACTTGCATATGCGATACAAAGTTGCTCAGGATTGAACCCAAAAATCGGTCGATTACACAGATTTCTGATAAGATTTCTTTCATCCGATCACATGCATGTGTGAACTAAGTCTGGTGCTTCTAGGCATAATCATTCTTGAGATATGGTGGTATTGCGAAAACAGACCGACGTATCCCCTGTTGATATGAGGACAATACCCCAAGAAAGCCTTTAGAAGCCTTCTCATCCTTGAAATATGTTGGTAAAAACAACCGCCAGTAAGTGAATGTATGAGTGGAATATTTTCAGTCTAAATGAGTCACAGACTGATGGTGATCCAGACAAAAACTGACACAATCAGAATTCACTACACACAAGAGCTTTGACATGAGACAACGCAGATTTTGGTGATCATCTCTCTAAATCTGATTGGCAGTCTCTCTTTCTCAGAGATGCCATAAATAGTCTCGAGGAGTAAAAAGAATGAGGTTAGTTGATCAGCATATTCCAGATTGAATTTATTATGCAGCTTGAAAAGCCTATCAACTGCAAAAGTTATGTCGTTCCTGCAAGGTATCGCAACGCTGTCGACGATGATGAAATATTAGGATACTCCATTACTCGTTCCCAGGCAAAGGACATATGGCTGTGACCTCCTGCCTGTAGGTAAGGAACTGCACTGGTTCCAACCTGAAAAAAGAGTAAGATGATTCTATCTCAACATTTGCAATCAACCAGTCTAATAGTAACTGAAGTTCAATCTAACTCAAGATATATGCACTTAAGCATCTTCACATGGTGATGACAGTGTGTAACAAATTTCTAAAGAATCTAGAATCTTAGTCGCACAACCCTACCCCAGAAAGTTAGGTAGGTTGGTAAATACATATATTTATTCGAAGGTCAGGTTTTCCTTTCGCGGTGGATGGAAGAGTTAAAGTGATTTGGTCCAGATACCAAGTTCTTATGAAAATGCCATGAGAAAACTACTGTCTGCATTGATTGTCAAAATGATTTCTGAGAAGATAACTAATCCTCGACATCGACATCCTTGAACAAGGGAAACCCCCACCATATACTCGGGTCAATCCTAGAATACAGGCGAAAACTGCATTCCTCTATGGATTGGGTCATGGAATATTTGCCTTCACAATGTGTGATACAGGGGCCGCGGAGCGCCCCCCCCCCCTCCGCCCCCCGCCACACACACACTTGTTATAGATCAATAAGTCCTATCTTAGATAGCACCAGTCCAACATTTAACAAGGCCGAGTTCAGCCCCTCCACTTTCAAATGTGCTTCGCGGCTCTTGTGCTACATGTTCACATCGCCGACTGCCGGAGAGCAAAATACTTGCTTGGCGAGCATTCTACGTTTGTTCACATAAGAGTGGAGACAGGGGAGACAACTCTGACATTCCAAAATAAAATGATGACCTATCTGAGAATCAGCGGAAAAAGTTCCCAGTCTCCGAATTTTTGGACCCAGTCAGGGTGTAGTGGATACGGGCAATCAATGCAGTATCAGATATCATATGGCCACTGTTAATTAATTGTTTGTTTCTCGTAACCTTGCTGGTAAAAATATACATGCTGAGCGCGATAATTATTAATTATTAACTTGCAAACCAATTGTGTAAAAATTAGCAAGTTTTACTCATGAAAATATAAATCTCTCATGGATTTTAATTATTTGCCCTCAAAATATAGATGAGGGCTGGTTACGGGAAACGGAACATTGATTATCAGCGGCCTATGCTATCTGAAAATATCAGCATATGGGGTCGGGCGAGGTTTAGTTTCGAGATACAGGGTGGAGCTCTGTTCCGGGGGTGCCGGGAGAGTGGATATACCCCCAGGACGTAGTGAATGAGTGCAATCAATGCAGTATCAGATATGCTATCTGAAAATATCAGCATATGAGGTCGGGCGAACTTAGGTTTGGAGATACAGCCAGGGTGAAGCTCAGTTCCGGGGGCGGGGTGGGGATATACCCCAGGATTTGGCTTAATGTCACACTCAAGGTTGTTTCACTCATATGGTGACCGTCATAGTGGACGAGTGTAGTCAAGGCAGTATCCGATATGCAAGGCTGGAAATAGGAACCTGCCAAATATTAAAATATGTTGCATGTTAGGACAACCTAACAACAGGCTAAAAATTGTTATTCCAATCAAACTGTTAGTGTTACTCGCAGAAGTCTGGATCCATTTACTTGAGGGATTATTATCTGGATTTGCAAATATTATCATCTGATAGTTCATTGCAAGTCTGCAGTTCCTCACAGAGCCCACCGCTCTCTTCACTCTTGTGACATCTTTGCGATCTTCAATATGTTTAACACATATCGGCTTTGTTGTGACATCTTTGCGATCTTCAATATGTTTAACACATATCGGCTTTGTTAAAAGTTTCGATCCCGTGTCCTCTGAATATAGCATCGCAAATTCTTGATCAATCTGAAAATGAATATATATTTGCATCAATATTAATTGACAATTGACTGGATAGGACTGTCTAATGGAAATCAACGAAGCAATACTTAATTCCACCGTGACCGAGTACATAAAAAAAATCCAATTGCCTGAAGGCAGGCTTGTCCTGTGAGATCGGGAGGTTGAAAAGTGTGGCAGATCATAACACTCCCTTTAGCGCATGCGTATTTCAACTGAAGAAGTTGCAAGAAGAACAAGAATGCGATCCTTCCACAGACCTGCATGCCGAATCAAACAGGTTGGGGATAATACCTTGATCGAGGTATTATACCTTGATAGGGGTATAACACCTCGATCAAGTTACATGTATAGGCTTATACCTCGATGAATGTAGGGCTATGTCAGCTTCAGTTTTTATATATTTATGGAAAATGCGAACATCCCCACATACCCCGGACTGCATGGATCTTTCAACAGCATGGCTTCATTGTCGGAATGTTCCATGATTTTCAGCAACGTATTGCTTCGTTTTATGCGACTACGTAATCATTCAAATTAGCCACTCTAATATTTACAAAATGAAACATGGCTTCACATGACATATTCGGTGAAATTTATTCTGTAAAAGAAAATAGCATGTGATCGCATACTTCGATCTCAAAGTCATATCCAAGTTGCATGAATGTAGATGCATTGATTGATGGATACATTAAATTGTCTGATGCAATGCACAATCTCTTAGCATGCACACACATGACAGGGTCATAATACCCAGAGCAGAGGTCAGTTTTTATGTGCACATGCTAGCAGTTTAGATTATGTGTCTTGCTAGCAGTTTAGATTATGTATCTGTCAGTTTAATTTGATTTATTAACTAGGCCTAGCCTCTCAAATCCTGCAATTTGTGTATGACTTTTACATGGAAATATGCCACCACATGCGATGATGCCATTTTCATTTAGAAAATATATTTCACCGAAGATGTCATTTGAAGCTAGGTTTCATTTTTGAAATTTTGAAGTGACTAATTTGAATGCTTAGTCGCATAAAACGAAGCAATAAGTTGCTGTGAAAATCATGAAACAATGAAGCCATAGATGCTATTGAAAGATCCAATTGCACTCCGGGGTACGTGTGGATGTCCCTTTTTGATAAATATATAAAAAACTGAAGTTGACATAGCCCTACACCCCAACGAGGTATTGGCCTCAAGCATGTCAAGGTGTTTTCGCCAACCTTTAAATAATAAAGACTTTAGGTATGCGGGCAGGGAAAGACATATGTTCTGTGGTCGGGCAGGGCTTGTATTTTCATGGGAATCCGATTCCTGTCAGCACTCATAGAAATGATAGCATTGAATTCTCGTAGATTCCCATAGAGCTGGGTTGCGAGAATCAACATGTATTTGAATTTCCGTGAATTTTGACGAAAAAACAAGGCATAGAGGGTAAGTATAAGAGAAAAAAACAACATTTTGGGAATACAGCATCACATGATTTTGTCTTGTAGAACCAGTGAAAAATACCCATCAAGAGTGGATGTACAGATAAACAACAACAACAATAACAATTAGAACATGGCTATTTTATAATACAACCCTTGTGTAGGGGGTAGAGCTGATGCAACTGTATGTAAAAAATTACTTGATGCAACTACGGGCTTGGGATTAGTTCTCGTACGCTTTTCACGGTTTATTTTAATGTATATTAAAGTAATTTCTTGAGAGACGCAAAAACTGGCCTGGCTGATGCTGGGACCAAGACCCTTCCCTTGGATTACATGACCTTTTCCTGCACGTGTGGGAGCAGTTATTAACTTGACTTTTTAGGTACCTCTAACCCACGAGAGCAATTCTCATACAGCAGACGAAAGTCACAATTTTATGCTGAATTGTTCGCTAATATCATTGTTCGTGCACTTAAAAAAGTTTATTTGAGTAGCTTTAGAAGAAATAGTATAAGCTTATACTAATTGGACAATTCATCATCTGACCGGTTCACAATGACAGACTGAACAGCGACTCGTTATTTGGATGGAAAACAAGATTATTTTACCTCCGGAAAATCTTCGGCAGTCATCGGAAGTATAACTCTTCGGCCGTCAATAGCTAATAGCGTATCCACCAATTATCCGATTTTAATTTTAATAATATATTTGGAACGCTATTTCATGACAAAAAATTCAACCGGAAGATGACACTGATTTACTGGAAATGACGTGAGTTTGCTGCCATTTCACTGTGAACATTAGTTCGCAGATAGGGAGGGGCGGTCGAAGGAAACCAATGACTGCGCCCCGTGTCACATGACATAAACACATCTGTCGAAATGGAATTGTCATCTGACTTTCGTGGAATGAACATGATAGTCATCAATCATGTTACCTATATTGGTTGGCGATAAAATGGACATCCCATGTGATGAAAACTAGAAGTATATGCCCCGGAAAGCAATTAAAAAAAAAATACTTCCAACTACACCAAGAAGTAGAAATTTTGACAGACAAATTAAACTTCCCCCACACATAAGCAATCCACATAGAAAGTCACCACTTGCTCTGAACGCGCGCAAGTGAGAGGTGCACGAGATTTGATCTGTACGAGAACCGATCCAGAACCCGTAATTCACGAAAATTGGATCATGGAAAAATGATGCCTGTAATTTCTCATTTTTCCGGGGCTCTTACTGCAGGGACAACACACTCATACTTCACTCCTTGGCAAACTGAAAGAAAAATGAGAGGTTCTTTGTCACGCCACCCTCCCCCCCCCCCCGGCACCAACAACACATATTTGTTCATTCAATCACATCGGATGTGTTATGTTACCAATGACAATTTAAACATAATAGTATGGGCATTTTCCCGATCTCCGTTTAATCCTAATTTACTAGGTAATCACAGATCGGAACTGAGGATAATCCGATAGGCCTATATGTTCACATTTCAGCTTTCTCGGTTCAGTTGCACTCGGTGACTCGGATGATGGTGCGAACAAGGTCAAGGATTGCCAACACCCGAATCAGAGTGCCGGAAAGGAGAAGAGCATCAAGATGAACAATAACAACAAGTTAATCATGTATTCAATCAGTTACAAAGAAAATTAACAAAATAACACGTTCTAGCAACAACCAAACTTACCGAAACGGCACGTTGAATTTTCTCCCCACAGGCAGGCTCATGCTTTCGGTGCTTTCCAGCAATGGCAGAAGAATCACGTGAAGCAGGAGCCAATCAAATTACTCACTGTCTCCGCGCGCCACCTTGCCGGGCGCGAAAATAACACAACATTGTTTAGATGTTGCTAAAATCCGAAGAGTCTAAGATTATGACACTTTAAATGTTATAATACTACTATTCAACATTTTAAAATGTTGTATTGAGTATAACACTTAGAAAATGTTACCATTACAACACTTGTGTTTTAAGAGCAAACTCTCACCTTCCCAGGTGCAGTTTGATTGATCAGGTTCTCTGGGTCGTACATAACCATCTTTACATTCACATTCGTGAGATCCAATAGTATTCTTGCATCGCTCATTTTCTCCACAGCTATCAGTTTTTACGACACACTCATCTACATCTGGAATTAAAGGTGTTCACAGTGCATCCAAGTAGTTGTATTGACAAACGGACTTTCCCTTTAGAAATGTTCTTAATAGCACACATTTTGAAGTATTGTTGTCAAATTTATATTCACAGCGAAGAAAATTTATTGGGGAAAACATGGTCCCATTCGCGTTAGGAAAAACGGAATGGTTGTCGAAATATAGCGATTTTCACGAAGGTTACTACTTTCACATAGCGCGATTTAGAATATCGAAACGGGAATAGGGAATAAGGAAATTCGTTCAGCGACGTACGGACTAGGAGGATACAAGTGATAAGAGGTTTGAACACAATGCCTTGTACAAAAGTTGGCACGGTCTATAGTTTTCAAGTCCAATATTATGAATTAAACGCAACATACATCATTGCTGATATTTTCACATGAATTCTGACATTCTGGGTAGTACTGAATCAAGCCATATATAATGAGCGAGTACCTGTACAGTTGCCATCCCTGGAAATTTCAAACATAGGAGTCTTGCAAAAACAGCGATCGACTGTTTTATTGCATATCGTATTTGAGGGACAGCCTGCCGAGCATCTTCCTAAAGGATTGAATGACAAAAAACTAATGATGACAACGAACATATAAGAACACCGTATTAACAATGTTGATGATGCATTTTTGCATTACCAGAGTACTAAATCTCAACTTGAATTTGTCAATCTGATATATGTTGGAAAATTATGATATAAATATATGGAATATAAACCATAAATATTGATCGAAATTAGCCTTTCTGCAAATACATGTTATGTTTTGAGAAAATGTTTAGACCGCAGTATTTGCTAGGCTATGGAAAACCTATGTACATGAACAACACATGAACATCTCTCAATATACTTTATAGAAATCGAATGCCAAAATCAGCCCAGCACAAAAAAACAACCCCAAACAGGACCTTTTTTGGAGTGTGTCCTTAACCCTACCTGGCCGGAAGGGGGGGGGGGCGGAAAGTGCCGCCCTAGTGAACTTTTCTCTGCTGCGAAACGACAAAACCGAGACCGAGGAGGCTGAAACTTGGTGACCTTTAAGCTTATCTTATTGGGGTCATTTTGAGCCCATTTTCATATAAATGGGCAGAGGATCATGGGTAAATTCAAAATGGTGGCCATGTGGTATCCGCGAAAGTCGTGTTTTTCAATCTTTTCGCTCCATTTCGTCACATTTTCCTTGCCTATAAGGCCTTGAAGGATTTTATTTATGCAAAACTAATTATTCTATATTTTATTTGATTTTTTCCAGAGAAAATCGGAAAAATTAAGATTTCGAAAAATCGACCTCAAAAAGGCCGAAAAATGGCTTCCGAGAAGACGACGTCACTGTGACCTCATCATGTCGGCCATCTTGGATTTTTTTACATTTCCCGGTAGAGCTTGAACCCAAGATACTGTGTGGTAAGTTTCAGCGCTCTAGCCTTAGTGGTAGAGAAAATATATAGGGGGCACTTTCCGCCCCCCCCCCTCCCCCAGGCTGCGATACACCCCAAATCGCCCTGGCCAGGTAGGGTTAACGGCCAGTCGAGAAGTAGGCCTGATAGACAGGAGTAAGGATATTAATTTTCTACAATATATGCTTACTTAGGCAATACGCCGTACCATTCTTCGATGTCTGTAAATCAGCGTAGTCTGGTATACAGAAACATTCACCACCTATATCACGAGCTCCCTCTCCACATTCACTGCCAAGAGCTAAAAATATTACAATAAGACAGTACCATGATGGAATTCTCTAACGACTAAAGACGCGAACCGACGTCATGCCCCATATGACGTCACACCGAGGTTAGGCATCCAACCATTTTCTAAAATTGGAAATGCTGTATTATTTTATTCACGGAGTTTTTACAGCCGATGATTTTTTTTGTTTGCAAATGTATATTTAACTGCAAGACAATAACATCTTCAAAGTTGTTTGGATTTTAGTATTTTAAAAGCGACAATGTCCGGGACTGTCCTATTCTGAAAGAACGGTTCGATATTGACTGCAAAAACAGTTTCTCCTGTCGTAGTATTAATCCAAGTAATTCAGTATTGGCTACATTATCACGTCATCAAGGGAAAATACTAGTACTTTGCGTCTATATTCAACATACCTAATGCACATGACAACTTTCGCACCAACACCGAGCACACATGGAATTACAATGTATTCAAATCATTTGGATAGTTGAAAAAGAGAAGCAGTGTACACCTTTCAAGTTATTTTCGAGTGTAAAATGTCACAGTCACGGTTCGATTCGGACTGTTAATATGAACACCACGAGGATATCGTTTTAAGCAGTGTTTTTATGGCTTCTAGCCCCGGGATAAGCGGAATTGCACGCACGCTATCAAACTCCGCCCAAAGATCTTGCTCACTACGATCGTATTTTGCTATCGACAGATTTGAGAAACTGATGAGTGCCGGAGAACATAGCCAATTTATTGTATTGACAGGGCTGATCAGTGTCTAGGAACAGTTGGCACTCTCCTAGCACATTTAAACACCGTCGCGATAAGACAGAAAATAGTTGAAGACGACGTTAAATCTTACTCGCTCACTCACTCACTCACTCACACCCCCCCCCCCTCCCGCCGCCTCGTTGGACCGGTTTATCCAGTGATGTTTGTGATACGTTCGTGAAGTTAGAGAGCAGTTCACAGTTCACAATTCAGTGGGCGATTCAGTGGACCAGTCATTATTTGGAATATGAATAACATTCTGACGTATATCTCCTAAATTATGGCAGATAGGGTCTTCATATTTGGCAGTTATACAAACACTCGTCAAGTCCTACTCGCTGACCTAATTAGTTTCCACTTCCGCCGCTAGGGGGCGGTGCTGTGAATAGCCGACTGATAGAATTTGAATAGCCTACTGACCTATATCTCCCGATCTATAGTGGATAGGGCCTCCATATTTGGCAGTTATACCACACTCGTCAAGTCCTACACGCTGACCTAATTAGTTTCCACTTCCGCCGCTAGGGGGCGGTGCTACGATTAGCCGACTGACAGAATTTGAATAGCCTACTGGCCTATATCTCCCGATCTATAGTGGATAGGGCCTCCATATTTGGCAGTTATACACCACTAGTCAAGTCTTACACGTTGACATAGTTTAGTTTAAACTTATTTTATTGTCTCATGAACAACGGGACTTGGGGACAAGTTTTAACAACTTAAATACCCCTTTCCCTACATAATTAATTGACAAATATAAATAAAGTTTTACAGATCGATGTCATTGAGCACAGGCTTGAGGCAGAGTAGACATTATGTATGAGTGGTTTTAACAATATTCAATACTTCGTCTAATCAAATGATAAAACGCAGGACGAACTACAGAAAAATATAAATATCGTCCATAATATGTCAATGTATATATATTTTTTTCTTCTTTTTCTCTCTCTTACTCTTAGTTTTCGGGTGGCATGGGTGTAGTTAGATCTCACTGGAAGCAGTTAAATCATACTCTATGCGACTACGTATCCGTGGTGTCAATTGTAAAATCCACAATAACTAATAACTAATAAAGCCCCGATATATGGAGACTGCCCACCTTCTATTATACATTAAACCGCTCAATCTTTTCAATAAAATTTTGGACTTCATTGCAGAGTTTGTCATTTTCACGGATTGAAAGTGACGGGTTTCCCCACAACAGATGTTCAGTGCTGCTATTAAATGGAATATTCGATGTCAGTGCGTGAATGATCAAGCAGATTTGCCAGGTGTAAATCCGAGTTCAGATCGCTGCATTTGTGCTTTAGTTTCGTATGGATTATATTTACTAATCGCTTCCCGATGGTATAATAGTTTGGAACTCTTCGTCGATTGGTTAAAATTGTTTTGAAAGATTTGTATGAATTTGCATTGCGTAGGCTGAAGTCTAATTCGTTCCAGTTGCGTATTGTATCGGAGAGAAATGACTTCTTTAAAACATTCAGTCTGGACCTCGGTATGGAATAGTTTTCTGAGATTGTATGGGGTTACTTCACCTACAAGTGGTGTGATTATATTATTTATATATTCAGGAGCCTCGCCATTGTGAATTTTAAACATTGTTAATAATTTGTTGTTTAACCGTCTTTTTTCCAAAGTTTCCCATCCGGTTTCCAAATATAACGAGTTCCTAGAAGTATACATTGGTAGTCCAGTAACGATTCTTGCTGCCGATAACTGGAGCTTTTCTAAAGTTTCACTTTCTTCCTGAGTGCAGTTGCTCCAGACCGCAGCCGCATATTCAAGAATCGGTCTAATAAAATGTAAATATATATGGTTCAGTGGATTTCTTCCAATTTTATATTTAATTTTTCGCATAATCCCTATTCTCTGAGACGCTATAATACAGATATGGTCGATGTGGGTTTTCCATTTGCAATTGCTTTGAATATACAATCCCAGATGTTTGTGTGTGTCAGAAATGGGTAAAAGTGTATTATCAAAATATATATCAGGTAGAGTTAATAGATTTCTATTGGACAGCACTAGCAGAACTGTTTTTAATGCATTAAATGTTAAAAGCCATTGTTTTGACAAGTCAAGTAGACGTTGGAGATCGTGGTTCATAATAAATTCGATTTCGAGAATATTTGGTGATGAGTAGGTTAAACAGGTATCATCCGCAAAAAGCCGAGCGACACAGATTGTCCATAATGTCATTGATATAAATAAGGAATAGCAGTGGTCCTAATACCGAACCCTGAGGAACACCTGCGTTCACATGTCTAATTTGAGAACATGCGTACCCGACTTTAACCGTTTGGCATCTATCACTTAAGTAGTTTTTAAGCCATTCAAGAAGTTGGCCCCCAGTAGTATACACCGAGCAAATTCGCGCGACAGCGCCTCACTGCGCATGCGCAGAACCTTTTGTGACGTCACAATGGGTGGTGTGCGCATGCGTGTGTGTGTGTGGTGGGAGGTGGGTACAAGATGGCGGCCAGTTTTTGTGTCGTGTGTGGTGGGAGGTGGGTACAAGATGGCGGCCAGTTTTTGTGTCGTGATGTGGTGGGAGGTGGGTACAAGATGGCGGCCAGTTTTTGTGTCGTGTGTGGTGTGGGTACAAGATGGCGGCCAGTTTTTGTGTCGTGATGTGGTGGGAGGTGGGTACAAGATGGCGGCCCGTTTTTGTGTCGTGTGGTGGGAGGTGGGTACAAGATGGCGGCCAGTGTTTGTGTCGTGTGGTGGGAGGTATGGATGGTGTGAGTGAGTGCAAGAATGTTTTCATCCGCGGTGATGCAGTCATGTCTGGCGGTGATTCGGTCTCGGGAAAAAGCTTCCGCGGAGAAAAAGTAGTCCCTAGATAAAATGGTCCGATGGGGTCGAGTGAGGTATCAAAGCGAAGCTTAGGTGAGGGGGCATCTAATGGGCTGGCTGTGGGATTGAAATATCGGCATTGTGCGCATGCGCGGTGGCCGAAGGGTATGAAAATAGCCTTTTTGGAGCTAGGGGATTGACTACTGGTCCGATGGGGTCGAGTGAGGTATCAAAATGAAGCTTAGGTGAGGGGGCATCTAATGGGCTGGGTGTGGGATTGAACTATCGGCATTGTGCGCATGCGCGGTGGCCGAAGGGTATGAAAATAGCCTTTTTGGAGCTAGGAGATTGACTACTGGTCGAGTGGGGTCGAGTGAGGTATCAATGTGAAGCATTCATGAAGGGGCATCTGATGGACTGGGTGTGGGGTTGAATTAGGGTGATTCTGCGCATGCGCGGCGGCCAAAGGGTATGAAAATAGCCGTGTTGGAGCTAGGGGATTGACTACTGGTCCAGTGGGGTCGAATGAAGTATCAAATTGAAGGTGAGGTGAAGGAGCATCTAATGGGCTGGATGTGGGGTTGAACTATCGGCATTCTGCGCATGCGCGGCGGCCAAAGGGTGTGAAAATAGCCTTTTTGGAGCTAGGAGCGCCCATAATGGACCAATGGGGTCGAGTGAGGTATCAAATTGAAGGTGAGGTGAAGGGGCATTTGATGGGCTGGGTGTGGGGTTGAATTAGGGTGATTCTGCGCATGCGCGGCGGCCAAAAGGGTATGAAAATAGCCTTTTTGGAGCTAGGAGAGCCCTAATGGACCAATGGGGTCGAGTGAGGTATCAAATTGAAGGTGAGGTGAAGGGACATCTAATGGGCTGGGGTGGGGTTGAACTATACCGTTTAGGTGTATTGATGATAATAAAATTTAAAGATCACATGTCCAACACATACTCACATAATGAAAGCAAG